>BQKZ01002078.1:14214-64732 GCA_036244855.1 Temnopleurus reevesii
GGGTTGTGTGACATTGCAAGGGGGTTCTGTTACCAGCAGGATTAGGCATTGCTGTGTAACATGAATCAATGAAATTTATTTGGAAAAGAAGACAAAAAGAGAAACCTCATACTTTTCATCTCAATTTCTTCATAACATAATACCATCAGGAAATCCATTATGTTTCACATCAAGGAAAGTGATGCCGATGTAACAATAGAATTTTGATTTGAGAAACATTACTACATCAATAAACAATAGAATCTTTCGCATTTGAACAAAATGGCTGTCCTAACCCGGAATTTAGCACTTAATCATAGAAAATATTTGCAATAAAACTATGCTTAATTACTGTCTTGTAATGTGCAGTTGAGTATATTCATATAGAAATTGCACAATATAAATTGACAATTGTTATTACTATTATTATTTGTTTAACATCTGAAAAAGAAAAGAGGAAGCTATTTAAAAATAAGAATTTGATTAATACAGCAATAACAAATTTTGAGTTTTCCCCTTCATTGTACATGAACAGCTGAGCAGAATAACCAACGCCCTCTATTTAAAAAGATTATACCTCATTACCAAAAAGATTAATTAGAATTGATTGTATTCCAACAAATTAAACATGGGCTTAATTATTCTAATTAAAACTTAGAAACATAAATTGTTTACATTATTTGCATCCTGTCTGTAAACTGGGGTTGATGTTTATTTTGATGCTTTTTAATTTTGTGACATTGTCATCCATTTTGGATGGGAGAAGACGAGATACTCAAGGGAAGTTTTGTTTGATGGAAATTTTCAGTATGGCTTGGTGCCAGGGCAGGCAAGGAAAGGCACTGGCCTGGGAATTGTACAGCTGCAATAATTTCATAACGCTAGGTAGAGGAAAGAATGTGAAGGGAAGGGAGAAGGGAGAATGGAGGAAAGAGAAAGAGGGAGTAATACAAGAGTAAAGGAAAAAAGATGGATGGAGATGTTGGTAAAAAGTTGCAATCAAATACAAATGAAATGCAAATCAGTTACAACTTGAAATACACATTTTCATTCTTGTAAACAAGAGTTTTAAAAGACAATTGAGGGGTTGGAATTGGGAGTACTCTGTTGTTATATTAGGTATCTTAGGATATCGTTTCACTGAGCTTCAGAGGGATCCCATCAAGACGCCTTTGGTTCCATTAAAAATTTGAGACAGGGTTTTACAAAACCACATCCCATTAGATCGTACAAGCAATTTGTTCCATCGTTATTGGATTATAACCTCCTGCAAATGCTTGCCCAATTTGATCAGATCACACACCCCTCCACACAAAAAGATACAATCACTAGTAATCATCAATTTGGCAACACAAGTGAAGTATCAGATTCAATCTTAATAAGATGTTATTGAGTAATTGCAAAGAACCCAGAAAACATGACAACCATTTGCTCCGGCTTTTATCAAATTTCCGGCTTTTGGGCTGAAAAATGGTTAATCTGATAATAAACTTGGTAAACATGTCAATGCTTTGCTTACAACTTGTAAATAACACATCTACAGTTCAAAGATGAAACAAGTCTTCCCACGGATGCTGAATATTCAAAGGGGGCGGAAGGAAAAAACATATTTTGATTGATTAAATTCACATCTCTATCAGCTGATATGATGAGGTAATTCCGTGTAGAATACTTTAAATAGATTCCTCCATATTTTCACCCTTAAGTACTTTTGTAAACTTTTCATCAAGAGAGACAAATCAGCCTGACAACTCTGATTATAATGAGTAAACAAGTAAATACACTAAAATCGCTAAGTTATTAAATCACCACTTGTATCATAGATGTTAAAAAAAGAACCCACTTTGAATTTAAAATCTATATATCAACCATATTTCATAATCGATTAAGGTTGCAATTATAGATCAAAACTATTTGCATGCAGGGGGCAACATGATAAGATATCAATCCTACATTATAAAAACTATTGCCTAAAACTTCCAAATTTTCATTAAAAAATTAAGTCTAGAGGTAAAATTTTGAAGGGGAAGGGCAATCAAAATAGGTTTATTTTCTGACAAGCAGAAAACCTGTCATGAAAAGAGATAAAACATTGATATATAACATACACAGTTGTAAGAATAAATTTTTCACTTTGCATATATTAACCTTTTCCTTGGAGTTTTCTACTACTCTGAATCCAACCATTATGAAATGTATAACTGCATTCTTCCTTTGAGAAAAGAAAACTTCATGATTGTTTCAGATTTCAAATGCTTAAATGGAAATTACGGTAAAACAATTAAAATTTTTGAATAAATCTTATTAAAAAATAAATCAACCTGCCCAGTCATTTTAACAAATTGTAAACCAAATCTATCAAATTTACTGCACGCCATTTATTTCTCATCACCAGGCCTCTTACTGTGTCTATTTTCTATATTGTCTCTTAGAGCTTTTTTCAATAAAAATATTCCGTATAACCATGCAACTTACC
Source organism: Temnopleurus reevesii (assembly GCA_036244855.1). Lineage (NCBI taxonomy): Eukaryota > Metazoa > Echinodermata > Echinoidea > Temnopleuroida > Temnopleuridae > Temnopleurus > Temnopleurus reevesii. The sequence goes on from BQKZ01002078.1 coordinate 16,670, forward strand.
ATCCACATACCATCCAATTAACTAGCTAACACCTTCAAATTAATTCATGCAGTGGACCAAGGGCTAAGTGCTACAATTGATCAGGGTACCCCAAAAAGTTCAAAAGAATAAAAATTATTTATAAAGATGAGATTTATCACCTCTCCTTTCAGGTCTTCCTTGGTGTGTTGCCACTAGAGTGAAATTAAGTGACAAACAATTGGTTAGAAATATAAACAAGCATAATGGTGTAATGAATATGAATTAGGAAAAGTATATATCTGTTTGAATATAACTAAATTCAAAGATCCTACACAGTTTTACTGTTTCATATGCAGCAGCATAATATATGGGATTACTTCCATGTCTTTGACAATTAGATGAGAAGCAAAAATGATTCAATAATTTTGCCTGGTTAATTTAACTGAACTTAATCTAACTCTGATTTTCCCTGACTTTTATTCACTTTAGATTCCTAAATATGAGGGAAAACATATTCTACTGAATCTTAATAAACAAGAGATACTAGGACTTTAACCGACTTAAATATGAATACACTATCAATTAATAGAAAATTCCTGGCATTTTAAAACCAAATATTACTTGAAATTCTTTAATGGATTTAAGAAAATCAATATTTCATATAATTCTACATTTTTACAAAATATGCAACTTTTGAAATAATCTTCTGAATTTCAATTATATCGTGCATACACTGTATATCTATGGTAGAAGGATCTTCTGCCACTATTGCTCTTGTGGGGCTTATGACGCAACACTTAAGACAAACATACAATGACCTGGGGTGACCACAGCTTTCAAATCACATGTGTGAATTAATCACATGACCCAACTGCTATTAATTAGGTTACCCCTCCCTATATCTCTCTGATCACTGCCCACAAGATGAACTCTTATCTGTCAGCATCTTTAAGTGAACATTCGTGTAACCTGTTCCAAAGGGACGTACTCTCCTTAACCACGAAAGGAAATGCATAATTATGCTCCGATCTTAATTTTAATTTGTAACTTTTTCCCTCTCAGATGTGTCTTTGAATTTACTTTATAGATGATACCACAGAACCAATGAGTAAGAATCTGGCTCTTTTCTTCTTTATAGCAGAGACTGCGGTTAAGTGAGAAGTGGTAAACATACTTCTGGAAGCATCTTGTGGTTTTTCCTAGTACTAGGGGTTTGATGGTACCTTAATTTTAAGGAGTACACAACAAAGGAGACATTCACACATTGAGCAATATGAAGTGAGCTCCATAAATGCATTGGTTGTTAATATTTAGAAAAGAATGAATACATTTTCATGTTTAAATCAATTGGCATCCCATTTTTCTTCAAAATCCCACTATGATGATCTGTAAGTTTACTAATATTTGTTAAATTTACAATTTGTTGCTGCTGATAGAAAAGAATTATTGAAATCCAAGAATATGGCAAAATTCTTTGCAATTTCTTGGAGATATGCAACCCTGGTGATCCGAACTATCTAATGTCAATTAAAATTAAATGGTAATTACAGTCAAACCTGCTTTAGCAACCACCTGTATATAAAGACCACCTCTCCATAGAGACAACCTTTCTTGACTCCCCAGAAAGCAATTTACATGTAAATGAACCTGTCTATAGAGACCACCTGCTATTGAAAACCCAATTTTCTGTTTCCCTTGGGTGGTCTCCATAGACAGGTTTGACAGTATATCCTTTTTACCATACAAACACAAATATAATTCAAAACAGTAAACATCACAAGGAATCAGCCATTTTGTGTGAATGCCTCCAAAGTCAAAGTCCCAGGGTTGAGCGAACACAACAAGCATGACGAGACATCATGTTGACGCCTTGTGGTCGGCCTTGACTAATTGAACGAAGTTATTTCACCTCCATCGATTCCTAGTACCCATTTAATTGAATACCATCTCAAAGTGAGAGGTTCAAATATTGAATTAAAAATTGTGAACTTCCTTTCATCATCTCTTACATATGTGTGACTAGAGATATGTTATTGCTTTGTTATCATGAAAACAAACCACCTTTAATTGGGGATTATGAGTGATATTGCAAAACAAACACATCCGTTTATTGGTTTAACAAGGTATTTGTTGCTTTTGAAAATAACAGCTAAAACGCAGGTAACTAACCTCTCTCAGTCTCTGCTTGTGCATTCATTGGAAAATAATAGACAAAACAAAATGAACATTAATATAATTATCCAGAAGTATAACTATCAGAATTAAGGCTACAATTTGTTATTTCATTGATTCAAATTGATCATTGTATTAAAAAATCAATAAATATAAGGCAGAAACCATCATATCTCGTACCTAAAATGATGTGACTCCAACTTTTTACTCTACTTTTTTCAGGGTGTGGTAAATTTGTATAATTGCTAAACTTCTAATCAAATTAAAAAATATCAACGAGCAAATGTAAAAGTACAAATATAAATTAAAGACAGAAATAGAGCCCTTAATAATACAAAGAAACAGAGAGAGAGAATGATAGGAATTATCAAATAAAGTTACACACAATCCAGGGTCTGTATATGTGGACGTTGCCAATTTGATGGGGTGCCAACTCTTTTGAGACACGGTGCAAAACAAAAAGATTATTTGTAATCCCAACACACAAGGAATCATTGGCAAACGTCATCAAATGTCCTCCTACTTGATGCTACCATTATCTATTATTGACTAGGGAGGATGGTGCAAAACCACTATTTTAGTCATCTTCTTCATAATGCTACTGAAATAAAAACCTTCAAGTCCACATTTAAAAAGTTCAACAATTCATTTCCCATTATATAAAAAATAAGAAAAAAGGAAATAAAGGAGGAGGAGAAAAAAAGGAAAGTAAGACAAAATACTAAGGGGAAGAGGCGGAAAAAGAACAAGAAGAAGAAGAAGAAGAAGAAGAAGAGGAGGAGGAGGAGGAGAAGGAGGAGGAGAAGAAGAAGAAGACAAAAAGGAGAAGAAGAAGAAGGAGAAGAATAAGTGAAAGATGAAGAAGAAGATTACAAAGAAGAAGCAAAAGGAGACAAAGAAAAAACAAGAAAGAAAGTAAAGGACAGTCTCTCTCAGAATCACCGCAATTTGGTTTCATTTCTCTAGCTACTTTGCATGTTTTTTTAGAGAACAAAATATACCTTCGTTTTTAATAATACTGAGGAGTCAAGTTGGAAAGAAATCCAACATTATCAACTAAACCAGCAGCCATTTTGGAGCACCTCAGTGATACTCTTCACTAAAAGCTGGGATGGGATGGGATGTGTTCGTTTGGGGTCTTGGGATTGGGTTTTGGGGGTTGGAAGAGTGAAAGGCACAGGGTTTGGAAGTACAATTATTCTACAATGTACTTCTCAGACAGAGAGAAAAGGCCATTTGGGCTTTGGGTTCTGGAGTTGTGGTTGGGCTTTGGGCTTGGAAGAGTGGAAGGCACAGGGTTTGGTAGTACAAGAGGTTTGGTTCACAGACATAGCGGAAAGAGCTTGTACTGCATCCCAGGGAAATACTAATCATACGACGGAATCCATTGACAAGCCCTCGTTCCAAAAGTATGCTTGGAATCTCCAGAAATCCCATTCATGTTCGGGGAATGGAGCAAGGTGGGCGTATAAACCAGATATTCCAAGAGTGAGGGGAGAGGATGAGGTTTTCTTACAACAAAACTAACATTCCTGGTATCCACAAACTTTTCCAGAAATTTGGAAGACAAAAAGGAATAGCAACCTCTAATACACACCAACAATTTTGCTGGCCAAAAAGGGAACAAGGCAATCACTGAACTCTTTTCTGAATAGGTCTTATGGAAGGGACAACCTCCGAGGAGGGGATGGGGAGGGGGAGTCATTGGATAAGGTCAAGGGTCAACAAATAAAATGATGCAGTTTTCCTGATTGATTGAGTCGTTGCTACAAACCCGATAACTCTTCCCCAGCTTCTTCTTCCCAAAGGCACACAGTCTCCTCAAGCCTTTCTTCTTCTGATTTGTTTAGAATGTTAAAGAAGAGAAATGTCAAAGAAGAGAAATGAAAACAATAAATCACAAAAGAAGAGATGTAAACAGAATGGCTGTGTTAATGGCATCCTTGTAATCAACCTGCTATAAGAAGAAGAGAAATTTTGAATTAATATAGTATCATTTCTACATCTGTCGATGAAATCTTTTTCTGTTTCTTTTGGGAGAAAGTTGAGCATCCAGGTCATGGGGTGTCTGGAAGATGGTGAACTTCTGTGGTAAAAATAATCATTAAATGTAACTGAAAAGCACAATAGAACATTTTTTGAGAAAATGTTTAAGTGGGGTTATTGTCATCTTATATTGCATCTCCAAATACATCACATGGAACAGATTAGTGACAATGAAAATGAAACATAGGTTATTAACAAAGTCTGATAAATGATGCATGCATAACATATCACCATAGATTTACTGTTATTTTCAATTTTCTGAGTTAATCAAAATCAAATTCTTTAAAAATGAATGAGTAAATATAACAATAAAAAAAATGATTTATGAAAATCATAATATCCAATGAAAAACCGTTCTCTTTTTTTTGTGGTGAGTATTAATATGAATTTCCCAACTTAACTTTTCATACAAAATCTAAACTCGAATCAGTAAAACTTATGGAATACAGGAGAAACCATCAGATTTTGAATGAAAAAAAGAAGAATCAGCCTTCAAAATGACATCCAAATCCCAAATCATAATCAAAATCATGTTTAAAAAATTGAACAATATATTTTTTTTTTCAAAGAGCAATGTATGACCTATCCCATTATCATAACAATATTTCAAACAAAACACATGTAAGGCAAGACCATATAGCTTGGCATCCATATCAGGTTCATGCAATGAATTAGTAACGTAAAACTAATATGCACAAGCAAGAGTGACTCGGTTGGAGTTCATATGAATATACACTATACTACAAGTCAGGATTATTGATTACCTGTTATCACTATAAAAGTTCTAAGTGAAAATGGATATGGTCCAGTAATCTCACAGAGGTAATGTACCATTGTAATTGGCTTTATAGTGATGACAGGTAAACAAAATATTCTGACCTGCATTGTACAAATCATCACACTTTTTCCAAAGATGATGATTAAATGGAGTGAGCGTTAGATTCGTTAGTTGGTTAGTATGACTTCAAGTGAGCAAATCTCATCCTATTTTGAAGGTTAGTTGAGTGCTTCAAACTTTAACACACTATCTAAGTACAAAATCATTTAGGAAAAGAGCAAACTTGTCAATAAAATAAGTCCTATTATTATCTACATGAGAGTTTTAAGCCGTGCAACATTAGGCCATGTTGCACGGCTTCAATTTCACGCATGCGCAAAGCAGTGATCAGCCTTCTGGTACTTCTACAATTCTACAATAATACCGGTAAGTCAAAGGCTAATGTAAAGATAATAATAATTATATTGGATGGCTTTAATTCATAAAATACCGGGAATATTGCACTCATCTTCGATTCGTGCAATATTGACCTAACTCGTGCAATATTCCCTGGTATCCCATTCATTGCCATCCAATATTATATAATTATTTATATTTATCTGTAACCCTTGAAAGGTTCACATATTCCAAGAAATTATTCTAATATAAAATATATTAATTGGTGTGACTGAATATTCTTTTTTGACATTGTTATTTAGTATTCCTTTCTGACCCTCCAACTTCAGTCAACTAGGCAACCTGGCGTACTTCATCGCTCTGTTATCATACGACTGAAAGGCATATATCACATCATAATGTGCAAATATTTGCCAATGGGATGCAGGTTGCAAACATTATCAAAAAACATGATCATTGAGCTGAATATATTTTAGAGCAATTTATATTACTGGGAGCAGGCTAGGAAAAGATTGGGACAAAGTAAACAACTCCATTCAAGCATCCACAATAGCTTAACAATCACAAATGAAAGTTCCAGGGTTGACTCTTGTTGAATGATTTTTCAGAGAATAAGAAGGATGGAAATTTCTTTGGTGTCCAAATAGTTTGAATTGATTTGGTTAACTTTGTCCCATTCATTTGTGCATTCTGCTCACAGTATATGGTACATTACACATGTACCATACTGACAACACAACATCCTGATCTACTGGAATATAAACTTTTCATATCAGATGCTGTAGTAATATACAAACAATCTCTAAGTACTACAAACACCATATCCATGATATGTTTTAAATCAACACTGCATGCATGGCACATCACCATGTTAAAGATATCTAGAATTAATAACTAAAACACTACTTCAAATTATTGACTATTGATTTAAAATAAAACCATCTTCTGTGAGTTTATGTGTGGTGTAAATTGTAAATGTGTGTAGGTGTGTGTCATGTGTATATTTGTGTAGTTCAATGTTTTTGTGTAAGAAGTTTGGAAACAGAAATTGCATCAATAAAAGTAGAAAAACACCTGGGACAATCTGGTTTATTTGTTCATTATTACACTATAGTATATGTGTGGAGAAAGATCTCTGTCCACAATTCATCACTTTGCTTCATTAAAAATATTTATTCATCCATAATCTAATGAGCTTTACCATAATCCCACTAGAAATCTGAAATGTCTGTGCAATATCACACATAAACCATGTGTACTAGCAAAACCATGTACTGATCTTGTACTTCAATTTGTCATATCCATTCTACAGTATATTATAAGCTTGTGATACTAAAAATATAATTGGAAAGCAAACGCATTTTAGCTTTATTCATTCTGTCAGATAAGCAAATAATGATTGACTGTAAATCTTGTTTGGATGTGTAGGTGAGCATAGTACGCAAAGCGTGCTTGATCCTTTATTTTGTTGAGGGAAGTGAAGACTGGTGTATGTAAGTGATCTGAGGCAAAGTGTCCCAAAATTACATGGAATTCTTACTTCATTTCATTCCTAAATTCAAGAACTTTGTTTCTATGAGGCGATTGCTACTATATATATTTTTTTTAATTTTTACTGAAATAAATGAAGGGTACTTCTAACCAGATGTGTATAAACCATACAAAATCCATATTTAAAACATTCAAATGAGATCAATAATCATTTCAATCAAGTTTAGAAATAAATAAAACATGAGACTTTTTGTAGTCAAATGACATTGATGAAATTGGATAGTTTTTTTTTTAAATCATTCTTTCTAGCTCTTATATTTTGATGAAAAAGCAAAATACAAATGTTTTTATCCACAATCATACATAAAAGATTTGATTCTGTAAAAAATTGCAACTCCTCATCTTTGATAGGTCTAAAAGACACTTTGCAAAAGAAACACCTTCATGTATGTGCATGTTTGTTCTTTGAACACAGTGATTTCCTTGTGTGTTGACCGTGTTTTTCACCCTCTCCATTGCAAACTTACCTTGTTGTCTTTCATGGATAATTTATCCAAAAATTTGAACACCTTTTGGTGAAGTTTCAAATCAAAAGGAATGATATAAACAAGGGGTGAAGAGTTATTGGGATTATAACATCATAAAATTTAGGCTGAGTCAAAATGATGAATTTCAAACTCCTGATTATTGATCACCCTGAAATCGCTACTGTGCTAGCTTGAATTTCATTTTCAGGCAGGCCACCACCTCAAAGTGAATATTTCACATCATTATATGCTCTCTTTCTGTTCATTATGTTCCAAAGACATTGCATATAGTATCCGTCAAAGACAAAATCCTTTATAACAAAATGTACATTTACATAGAACTTTAATTTGAACACCTTGGCATACACTACATTGAATGCAAATATGTGATGGTTTATATTTTTTAATAGAAACAATATTCCTTTCAAAGAATATGTCCCTCTCTATCACTCTAGAGAGTTATTAATAACTTATAGGTGATGGCTGAATTAGGAATACCTTGAAAATACGATTGTGCACAGCTGCTTTCATGGTTTGAATAGGTAAATGATGCCATACATTCTGATATCGAAATGACTTTCCAAAAATAACTTTCAGAAAATATAATAAAAACTATTGAAATCAGTATAATTTAACTTGATGATGTTAATAATTTACGTGCAAGAACATCAATTGCCAAGTTTTCCATATTCAACATTAATTATAAAAAGTTACAATGTATTAAATTTTCAGTTGCAATGAATGGGTTTGCATCAATGCAGATAAATTCAAATCAAGGGATTTGACATAAACAACTGTCATAAAACCAAAGTAGACAAAACGCAATCAGATTCTCCAAATTACTGGTTATCACAATTTCATGTATCAAATTTAGCATAAATTTTCACGGTCTTATTTTTGCTAATGCAACATCATACGTTCACTAGGATTTTAATCCATTTAAATTGTGTTCAAAAGTCTTTTAAAACGTGAAAATCCAAATGATATTGACTTGTACAGAACTTTTCACTTATGCAGTGTTTTGAAATCATTATAGATGCATCAAAAAAATTTATAGAAATTAGTTGTTCAGTTTTCCTGATTTAAAGCCCCAGTAATAATCTCTATATTGAGTCAAAAGTAGAGATCTATTCATGAATCTAATATTATCTGCATGCCATTATCATATGAAAGATGAAAGCATGGTAAATGAATGGGACGGACATTAGGTTTGCTAGTAGGCTGCATTCAACATTCAGCATGAACATTAAACCTCAACTGTAAACAAATGGGTAAAAATGCCATGAAAAGACTCTTGTCCAGTGAATCGTGGCACAAATGGCGACCATCACTCCATGAAATTCCTTGAAACCTCAATAGTATTTTGTAAACTTCAAGGAATTTCATTGAATGGCTGTCAACAGGTCAGATAATCGCATTTTAATTCTTTATTTCATCACAATGGTAAGCATCCCTGCGTCTTACCAGATATTTCAATGAACAGTTTTTTTAAGGAAAAAATGTTAAGCTATTTATGAAATGTTATATGACACTCTTTATCGTAATTCCTTTGTACACGTAGGTAAAATGAAGACAACATATTAGTGCATGAACAATCAATGAACTGGTAATATACCTAATTGTGATTTGAATATCATTATAGCATATGAACAAGATACATGATAACAGATAATGCAAATAAAATGTACACATAATGATGTCAGTGATATCATCGCCGATAGATGCACGAATTAATGGTCAAGTATGGGCTTGTACTGAAATAAAAAATAGCAAATGAAGAATAAAACAATCATTCATATACTTATTTCACCCTCAATATCTGTTCTGGAACACTGATGAACTTTGGTTCATGTAAAATTTGTAGAACATACTTTCTTTTATTTGTTTTTCTTTAATTTGCTTTTTTTCCTTTTTTTTTGTGATGTACCCCATCCCCCTCTTGGGGAGGAATTTGAAAATTTGTGAAATATTCTCAGATGTGTTTTAAAATTTCATTATCTCCATAATTAAAACACAAAGTGAGTTCTAATCATTTGAAATAAATTGGCATTTCTATTGTGTTATGAATCCGAAATATCCCAGACAAAATTAAATTCAAAAGAATAAAAACTTTCCTCATACCTTCTTCTTGACCTTCTCATCATCTCCATCTTTTTTCTTCTTGTCTCCCTTCTTTGGAGGCTCGTCTTCCGGCATCATGATCACATGATCAGCCTCCCCAGCATTCTCCTGGCTGTGTGTGCTGCCCTCTGCAGGCTGCGGAGGCCCAGTCTGTGCAGCGGGAGGCAGAGGAGTCTTGCCATCTTCTGCCAATGTGGGAGCTTCTTTATATGAAAGATAAGATAAGGGAAGAGATAAAGAAAACAGGAAAGAAGAAATATAAAGGTACTGCAATGACAATATTGGTTTCATATTTATTTAGTGAACACATAATATATACCTCTGAAAACGTTGACTAATTTCCCCTGGTAAGTTGTGAGTAATCAGTCTTCATTGAACAAAACCAGGGCTAGTATTCTACAAACCTGTGTTATATATGTTGTGTTTTAAGGTCAATGACAGTAACTGTTATAACAAGTGCTAATTGCACCAGATAAATAATACTGGTTCGTGCACAGAATCTGATGTATTTTCAAGTTAACAAGAGTATGGCCAACACTTTGAAATATCAACCAACAATGTATCCTCATTAAAAAAATAATTTTGAGAAAATGGATACAGTATGCCAAAATATTCAAGCAGTAGAAATCATTCATTTTTCATTCAACATTTTGAAGTGGTATACGAGTGTTCTAAAAGAAAAAATCAAAAAGTATACCTGTCTAAAAAGTGTAATTTTTTTAAACAAAAAGGAAATTACTCAAATACATTTTTCAGGACCTATTTTTTGCAACATTTTGCAATGTAACTTGATATATATGGCAGCTACTCTAGTTAATTATTACACAGGTATCCTTCAATTGTCAGACAAGTATCTTGTATCAAATAAGTGTTTCTTCTTTAAAAACATGTATAAATTCTATCTCAAATTGTTGAATTCTTACATTTATACGAAGCATAAAACTAGTATTGAGATGCATATAAAGACACTTTTATGATGCAAGTTTGCGAGAAATAGAATAAAGACAAGCACACTGCACAATGAAAATGGTATACAGAACAAGAAACGCTGCGAGAGGCACTATTTGCTTGAAAACTATCATTCTACAACTAGGGCAGCATGAAGATGAATTTATCCACATGGCAAATCTGTGCTATACTATGACAAATAAAATTCAAGAGTGCACTATGCAGCTTTTTTAATACAATAAAACACTACTTTTGTGCCAAAAGTGATTTAAAATAAAAGTTTTATTATTGTATTCTTATTTCTTATTTCATATTTAAAGCTTTTAAACACAAATACTTGTCAGAAACACTGCAAACCATTTACAAAACAAAATTGAATCAATTAGTTAAGAACAGGGAAGAAAGGAGAATTAGATGTCTGTCATAAAACCAACAAAATCAGTATTTCCATATAACATATTACATTAGGATGTATTGAAAAATGGTGACAATTTGTTTAAACATTTTACATTGTGAAAAGGATAATCAAACTTAATCTATACAGCCTCCTTTATGAAGACATGAATGAAAACAAACAATCTGGTTTTCTTGTATGCTTATCTTTTTATATTTGTGTTGTTGCCTTTTTGTTATTGCTGCCATGAAGATTTCTGTGATATAAAACTGTTATTGTTTATGGCAAGTGCCACTCAGTCCTGTATCAAATCAAATGACAAGCTTTCAAAATATACTAGTTCTCTTTATTTTTCATATTTGCTTGTTATTTATTCATTAACATAATATTATGGGCAGATACAAACAAATGTGATGGACAAACCATGTACAGGGGTATCAGATTGTTTTAAAAATTAATAGCAGTTAGCACACAGTACCCAATAGTGGAGATACAGTAGGTGGAAAGATTACATGGTTATAAATACTTATGTTCTTGTACAAATTAAAGGTATCCCAATCTAATCATTTAGGCTGTTATGGACTTGGACCATTTCCCTTTACATCAGCCGAACATAACATGGCATTTATCCAGATATGACACCTAAAAACAGCTTGTTTTAATATAATATATTAGTACTTCCAATGCTTGTTTTTAATCTATAGATGTATACTGGCACTCCATTCATAAGAGGGACACCAAGGTCAATTATTTTGGTATTCTAATCCTACAATGAATGAACTGATAAAAACAAGTATATTTGTAAAACGTACAAAAATAATTTTGGCACCAGTTACAACTTGCTGAAAGAAGAGATTATATTGGGAGTGAAAATTAAATCTTAGAAAGACCTAAGTAGATTAAATACCATCTATTGCATTAATTTGTTGTTGTAAGCTATTTAAAAAGTATCAGTTGACTTGTTAGTTAGAAATATTTGGATGGTACATGTATCTGGAAAAAGTATTGCTTTAAAAACAATAATGAATATCAAATGAATGTGTAAATCTAATAGTTACATTTTTTGTTGACTTGATAACAATTTTTTCCATAAATTTCTTAAATAGATCGAGAACATATTGAACTTTTGGGGGATGAGACGGTGTATGGGTAGGAATGGGAAAGCCATGTCCAGTGCTCCCCCCCCCCCCTTCCCATGATCCATGCCTTTTTAGCAACATTTAATAATTGATACAGTGTACTTCATGATACTTTATGTATCAAAACATCTCATACCATTTATTGCTCAACAATTTTTTCAGAAGGAGTAAAATTACCACAATGCAGATTTTCTCCCAAAAATATTGAATGGTCATGGTTAGCTTTCTATATCCTGCATGATTTAGCCCTTCTCACAGTTCGATTGATATTTTGTCCAAATGACAATCTGTGTCATCTGCAGCAAGACTATCTTCTCAATCAAAGATTCATATTTAATCATTATCATAATTCAAAATAGTATTGGCAAATTGACAGAAATACACTGTAGTATAGTGAAAAGATCATAGAAGCTGAATCTTTACGAATAGCACAATTGTCTTCTCTACTCGTGAACTGAAAGCAAACATAGATCATACACTGCACTGCAGATATGCTGCAAATATATTCAGATTTAAATACAGATATTCTTAAGCATTTTCAATAAATGCATGGCATATAGCAGATTCACAAAATCACAAAAGCAGCAATATGCATCAAACAGTAACATGCCATTCTTAGCTGGAAGCCATAGTCATTAACATTTACAAACAATACAGCAATATCTAATATCTTATGTGAAATTTTGTTTTAGATACATGCAACATATTTGACAATTTAATGATTGAAAACAGGTTCTCCGAAATCCACAGAGAAATATTACATGTTTAAAATACTGCATCTAGACTGGAATAGATACTTATTGATTAATGTATTTCAGTATTATCTAAATATTCTAAAAGAACCAGAATTTGAAGAAAAAAACTTCAAATCATTAGGAGTTGAATTAGTATCTTTATTTGCTTCTGTACACGACCAGTAACACAGATATCATGAACACCAATGGATTACCAAACTATCGAACATGACAGTTTAAGTTAGCAATATAGTGAAAATATGAGCAAAGAGCCAAGTTTGAGACACACTGAAATTATTCTTCAAACCATTTGAATGTAATTGCAAAACCATTTCTACTTTTCTTCGATATACAACTCATGAGAAAATTGGACACCAATTTTCAACGATGTTACCCAAAGAACAACTCTCATTTCTACCATTTGATTAAACATCTCTTAAAATGATCATAGATTATTCTCATATCTTTTAAAATATCTTTTAAGCAAACAAGCAATACTCTTTAAATTAAGCGTAGTTATTATTCTACAGAAATCTCCACACAATGTCACAACAAATTCCACATATCACAAATAAGCCATAGTAATTGAAATGAAAACAATTAGCCATAATAATTGAAATGAATCTCAATTTAAAAAAAAATGAAACAAGATTGAAACATACAACAAATAAAATGAAATGTTATTGTTAAATAAATATAGTAAGCATTGAGTGCGATGAATTGCGAGTAATCTATCATGTTCACCATAATGCTTAGCCAAGTCAGTCCCACATAATGATATAGATGTTGGATATGTTAGGAGATGATGGATTAAATATAATTCATTGATGGTGAGGACGAGTGAGGTTCTAATGGAGGGTAAGAAAAGAGAATTAGGAAAGAGACTTTGCCTCCGAGACTATATGGGTTAATGGAGGGCTGACCTGGCTTGGTATGTGCTTGAACTGTTAACTTCCGAATACTCTCTTCCATTAAACTGCTAGTTATGGAGGCGAGTTCTTCCGCTGTTAAATCATCAGAACCTTCTCCATCTTCCCCTATAGCAAGAGGCAAGAGATAATTTGGAGCAAGAAAAGTCCTATCAATATTTCTCTTCTCATGAAATTTGTTTTCCTTACGTTTGATTCTTATTTGCCGGTCACATTATGTTCAAGCTAAAGGCTGTGGTGTATCGATCACACAAACCTAACCATATCCACAATAGAAAAGTAGGCAAGTAAGTAGTGTATCTGGTAGTCATTTACATCTTGGGTGGAGAGTGGCAAGTATAATTATTAGACTACAGGATGAAAAGAATGTGCAATGACCGTTTCACTTAGTTTGTCTGTGATTAAAAATAACACCACTTAATGAAGACCCCATATTTACTATGACAATTCAAATCTCCGAGAAAAAAACACCTTACCAATAGTAATCACGATTCAGTAAGGTACAGCAGTAAGGTACATGTAGTGGAAACTTAGATTTTTTTGTTTTGTAATATAACAATAAATATTAGAATTTGAATGTGTGTGGAGCATGCACGAATTGTGTATCAAGGAGAAAATGAGATGAAAGTTTATCTTCTAAAATAAACAAATGATGAATAAAAAAGACGGTTAAAAACAGTAAATTCATGCATTACCACGTGCAACGTCAGTTACATTCCATTGTTCCCAAATTGGAATTTCTTTGGCTATCATTTGAAGCTCGAATTTAAAATGGATATTGACTATATGGAACTATCTAGCACTACCAAGTAAGCAGAACTATAATGATAATAAAGAACGTATAATGACTGCACTTCAATAAAATTGCACATATAATGAATCAATTGTGTTACAACAGGTAATCATGCTTGTTTAGGTCTAAGGTTTATAAACACAGAAAATAGATGTTATACAGTGCCTTGGTGTACAAGTTGGCATTTGCTGTTAATGTTTGCATTATAAGTCTTATTTCCAATGGGAACCCTTACTTATTTAGGGAGTTTTATATGTCTTTAATGTATAGATGGTCTTCAAGATATATAACTCCCACCGCACACCTTACAAGCAGCTAAAGATCAATTTCTATTAAGAATGTGGATCTTTATTTCTCAGAAGTACTTGAATACATTAGAAATCTTTGATTGAGTTAATAAGTATTAAAATTGATAAAGTCAAGAAAATTGCATAATGCAAGCTTTCTCATTATAAAGTCATAAGGAAGTCAGAGCATATGTTGGAGAAGTCTACCAATTTTTTATGATTTGAAATTGATTTGTCCCTTGTATCCAATATAAAGCTGGTCAATATATTGGAATTGTATGTATTGTATTCATATGAGCTTTGGGACCATTTATACTCTATTTGTCACAATACCCATATAGAATGCTACCATCAATTCAAAATTGGAAGTGTAAGCTAATCTTATGGTAACCCCCAAGTCACAAAGGGCCCCAGAAGCAACACAATTCAACACGACTCTTTGTTTGCCATCAACTAATTGTGAACTAAAGAAAGAGTCGTGTTGAATCTTATTGCTTCTGGGCTTCAATGTGACTGGTGCCTTAGCAGTTGGCTTATCTTCACTGGAAGAAACTGAGGAGAGAATGAAAGACACTATACATGGCCTATATCAAACTATAGGTAACCTTAATACCTGAATTGTAATCTGCAATAATTTTATCATTTGGGATGTAATGGTGCGTCTCATACTATTTTGTGAAACAAATTACAGATTTATCAGTCAGAGATAGGTTTCATTCCTTGATATCAGAAGCATTCTCTTTTCCACAGCAATACTTACACAAGCAATACATTGTGAGCCATGGGAATAGCATTCCAAATGGGAAGTTTGGTTCACAGATAAACTCAAATAACTTTGAAGGCATGCTAAAACAAAATTTACAATTATTTTGTATTTTTTTTATAAACTTTTTAACATGTTAAATAGGATCCACAATTTGCCTTAATAGCAGTTATGAACAGAAATCTAAAATCCAGAAAATTGTTTAGAAATTGCTTGCAGGGCTACAGTAAATTTCTTATGAAATACACAAATCTGTACCATGCCAGGATAAACATAAAGACAACTAATGACAGCTACCTTATAGATTTTACATTATCTGTAAAATTGATAAAGATCCCACAAATTTTGTAATTTAATTCATAATTAAGTTAAAGGTTTTCTAAAATGAATTATATTCTTCTAGATTTTCCTTACTTCATCATTACCATCAGTCATTAATCAAAAATTTCAGTTTCACCTTTACTTGTTCTATGTTATCCGATTTTCTGTACTGCAATCTTTCTCCTTAATTTGATTTGATTGCTTTTCATGTGCTTCTCTTGGACATTTCAAACTATGCACTCATCAGAGGGCCATCTACTCCTACTTAACAAAGTTTCAGGCTAAACCTTCATAGCTACATGTAATTGTACAGACAATACTGCCATTTCCTCTCCAGCAAATGACCCCAATTCAAATGTTGTCTCATGAAATTGGACTGTTATACATGTAGGTTTGTCTATCTGACCAATCTTCATGTTACTTGTGGATGTTATGGGTCCTGCAAAATGCAATAAACACATGATGGCCTTTTCATCATGCGACACAGTGCTGTTTTAGAAGATCACCTTGATTCTAATGAACACTTTGACAAGTTTCCATGCTGATAACACACTCTAACTCAGTCACAATTCCACACATGACACCTTATATCTCAGAAACTCAAGCATTGGACAAGTGCATATTCATTAAATGAGACATTGACTTCAAATCATGCTGTGGAGCAAAAAATCCATCACAAATCCAATAACAATTGCATACACTTTTAAGCAACAAATTATATTATTAGTAGCAAGAAAGAATATTACAGTGCCACAAGCATCTATATAACACAGAAGTCAGCAGTTAAACAGATAAAATACAACTGAAGAGAAGAAGAAATGTGTTAGTATGAGAGCGCATGAAAGTGAAACGATATGATTTTGGTTTGTTTGATAACCGTCTGATCTAGAATTGAAGTGATACGATGATGTAGGGGATGAGTAGAAGGCTAAAAGGCACGGCAAAGCGGGCGTGTCAACAAGGTTACCTTTCTCTGCCGGTGGCGCCCCTTCGGCAGGGGGTTGCTGCTGTTGTTGTGATGGTTGTTGTTGGGTTTGTTGCTGTTGAGGAGGTGGTGCGAGTGCTCTTGCACCGTTACCATTGGTAGCTACAGTGTGGAAACACATACAGTTAACACCTGGGTATAAAGACCGATTTCATCACCACCGCATTCTCACCGGTCTTCATAGACAGATTGATTATACACCTGCTGTTAAATCTTGGATTTTGTGGTATTAGATTGGAAACAAAGAGGGCTAACGTTGAACAATGTCCACAAAGGTCAGACTTATAATGGGTATGGTAAAAACAAAACACTTCACATGGTGGTTCTAAATATAATTTATTCATACAATATGACCTCTCGGAATAAAAGCAAGAAAAATAAGCCTAAAATGGGATTCTCTTTTGAATTCATTCTACATGTATTTTCTCTATCCATCAAATTTATATAAATGCATTTGTTACTGAAAAAGATATGTTGTACAACAAAATCAAGACATTTCGAGCCTACTATTAAAATAAATGGTTAAATTGAAAATGTTAACACTGCACACAGAGATATTAAAGGCTGCAGATTGCATTTACAGAACTAGATCCCCAAAGTTTGAAGGTAATTGAGGTGCAAAACAAAGATATTTGTAAAATAAATGTTTAAAACTTGAATGAAAATTGCTGAATGTACTACAATTGAAATGTAAATGTGTATATTTTAAAATTCGTCCTTTTGAAGTAAATTTATCTTCAAAACTACATTCTATGAGAAAGTTAAGTGCATAGCAAAAAATATAAATTTCATATATGAATGATCTATAAATTCGAACTTTGTCCATTTCAAGTAAAAACTATCATTTCATCATAATGATACAATCTTTGAGAAAGCTAAGCGCATTGCAAATGTCATAAATTACATTCCAAGTGAGTAATTGCTGAAATCTCACAGCCTAGATATATACAAACGTTATTTTCTATTTGAAAGATGAATCAATTTTTTGCATACTCATGTATATTTCAATCAGCAACGCTCCTTTGTGATATCCATAAAACAGAGTATTATTGGTGCACTAAATACTGTCGTGGATGGGGATAAATGGTGATGGTTTGAATCACAAACACTTTGAATGATTGGTGTATGGTCTATCTCTGAATGCGATTCCTAAATGGGGCAAAGTAACTAAGGGAGTGTTGCTAGAAAGTTGCTATAAATTGCAAGTTGCCATTCTATCTTACAGGCCAATCAAAATAATTGCTTCATGCACCTTCTTGTTAGAGATGCAGACAGAGCCCAAATAAAAATACGCTTTTCAATTTGCAACAGATTTGCCATCTATTGCAACTTTCTAGCAACACCCCCAAAGGATTAATACAAAATTTGCAGATTAGATATGGATAAAAGATGTAGTGTGTTAGTTTGATGCTGAATGGGCATAAAACATTGAAAAGCTACACAAAACCATGACATGTTTCATGTGGACATACCAAATTCTGGTAAACAGTCATAAAGTTCTGCTCTTTTCATCTAAATATGATTTTCACCAGTAGAAGAATCTTTGCATCTCACTTATTCTTTTTGCATATTTGCAATAATTTCTCAAGCATTATGCTATCAAAGTAATTTTAGGACTAGGAATACTACATTCTGGTAATTTTTGTAAATTCTCTTTTTATATCATGATGGATTTATCAAGTGATGAATGCTCTTTGACGAAAGCTTATAAATGCCCACTCACAGATGGTTTTGTGCATCTTTCCAAATGAAAACAAAAATTTGCTTCTTAAATACAATCAAGATGTATCAAACACAACAACATACATATCATACACAGGCACTGAGAATGGGATGCTACAGAGAAGTAAATACAGCTCAAGTCAGAAAATGCATCAAAGAATGAAATGTCTGGACATTTACCTGGCGTATCGCCTGGATCAGTGACATCGCCCTCTACTGTTGGAATGCAGCGGTAGGGTTCCAGCTTCTTGATGGAGCATACACCAACGATAGGCTTGCGACCGAAGGCTCGGTGATCACGAACCTTGATGTTGATTGGAGGGGTGTACAGCTCCTCCTTGGGTAAGTGCTAAGGGAAATTCAAATTAGACAATTCTTGTTATATTTGGAGACAACAGGCTTCAAACTATGAAAGCGGAAATTATGATGCTGTTGCAAATGAGGTTATCCCCCCTTTGTGAAATACCAGATCTTTTTACCTTGATTTCAAGAACAAAACATGATTTGTCAGAATGTAAAAGTAAAGCCCATTTATTGAGTAATTCACTAAATGGCCATAGAAATGACAAAATGTTTGTACTCAGCATTCAAATTTTAGGACTCTACCTAATTCCCCACTATTGGAGTATGTGTTCACATCAAAAGATTTTAAGCCATTTAGTGTTGATTGTGCCTTTAAGAAAGAGCGCCAGCTGGCGGTGAGTATCTGCCAGGTCTCTCGCTCTCTCTGTTGTATCCTATCCAGTTTGTGCTGAATAAAAGGAGCAATTTAACATTAAGTATACCTTGTTTGACGTGTCCTTTGTTTGTTGTAAGGAAAACATTATCTTAGAGAAAAGCAGCTGCGTTCACTTATTATTAAATCTCTTGGAGATAAACCATGTAAATACTTAGAAATTTCAGAAGATTTGTGCTGCTGTTAATCACATTTTGTAATAATAATCTCAAATCTTTACTTTCTCCACACTTTTTATATTAGTTGTTGAGAACATCCATTTTCCGCACTATAAACCTTCACCAGTTTACATGAAAGGCTGAACTTACCACTTCTAGGAAGAGGAGCGGCTGGTCAAAGTTTGGATTCTTCTTGGTGTTCTTGATGACCTTTGATTTGATGATCTTACCACCGACCTCGAACTCCAGACTCGGTGATGTGACGGAAGCTAGCTGGTATTTCTTCATGTTACGCACTCCCCAACAGAGGATCTAAGATTGAGAGGGAATGAATAGAGAAGTGAGAATGATCTTAACCCGACCTCGAACTCAAGACTCGGTGATGTGACGGAGGCTAGCTGGTATTTCTTCATATTACGCACTTCCCAACAGAGGATCTAAGATTAAGATTAAGGATTAGCTAAAACTCATTCATCGTGTTTTCAAGCATTACAATAAGGTCTCTAAAAGACCTATCTAAAAAGATAATTTTCAGGGCAGTTCCAGTCTTACTCATGCAGTAAATAAGTATAACTGAATGTAACAAATAAGTATAATCATGAACGTGTAGTTATGAAGGTTGTGTGTGCACTGGAGCTCCAGTGAAAACACAAGCAATAAAATTGGAAAATGAGATTTCCTATCAATGAGTGTTCATAGTTTGAATGAATTACGATAATTGGTAGTAGTAATCACAACATTCTGTAAAGTTGCCCGTCTTAATCACAAGAGGGCACTCGTGAATTTGTGCGTCCTGCCTCCTACAAGCCGAAGAGTGCCGAATGAAGCCATTTTCAATCAAATTAGAAGCAACTACAGGTGTAGTGCACATCCTGCTGTTGCATATTGCCATCCGACATACTTTATAGCAAATTAATAAGCAGATTTGTCAATATACATTCTTTCATCCTTTTGGAACAAGACATGCTCGGAAGTGCAGTATACAATTTTTTACACATTTCTTCTGTTCACCCTCCTGTAGTTACTACAGGACAACTTTAAATTGTCCTTGGATACTTACCTCAACACCTGTGCGCTGGAGTACCGGCCTGATGCCGTTCGGAACGATGAATAATTCTCCCTTCTTTGGAGGCATGAATGGAAGATCTTTACCCTCAGACTGAAATACAAACAAAAACATCATTCAGTTACATCATTATTAATGACAGTTCCACATGTCATGCATTTGGAAACTTAATATTAGTAATTAATATCTGCACAACTAGCCCAATCCTACCTCCTATTTCACTTCATGAACAATTCTAATACAGCCATAATGATTTAAGAGCACTACCCTACCCATATTAAATAGAAATCATTTGAATAATGTAGCCATTTAGGACCCGGTCCAAGGCTTACATAATTGATCAAATTACTAAATAATACTTTATTGTATTTCCAAGAGTTTCCATGCTTATTAAAAGGTGTATAAAAACAACAAGAAATGTAAATTCTTGCAACCTGTCCATAATATGCAGGATACAATTCTTGGCATTTCATCAAATGACTGAAAATTCACTTTATTCCAGGAGATGATTTTGTAGCATTTAATAAATAATGTATGTCCACTGCTATTCTTCCTTCTTTTTTTTTTACTACAATATAACCTGATCATCTGGTTGTACTACAAGGAGCTCCATGAATACTTCCATAATTACTGTATACAAACATCTACAGAAAACATTGTTCTTACCATCAAGAAGAGTTCAAACGAAGCCAGGAGTTCACCAGCGGATCCATTTCCCTTGTAGAACTGATGCCAAGCCAGACGAGCTACCCTCTGGTCAGCTGGCTCAAGCTTGACCAGTGGCCGCACGACGGTACGACCCATGAACTCATTGCTGCCCTGTTTACCAATGGTCAAGTAGGTAAAGGAAGGAGTGTGAGTGTATATCTATATGGCAACATATCAAGCGTCTTGTCATATCTTTCTGGAAATACCCACAATGAAAACTTATTGTTACAGCAGTTTTGGTGTAATTACTATTCTATACTTGATCTTTATTGCAGGAATGGATTTTTGGAGGGTTGCTATGTTTTTCAAAGTTTTCTAGCATTCCTTAATCTAATCTAAAGTTCCATTAATCTAAAGTTCCTCTATTCCAGGGAAGATCACACAGAAGTAAAACCTACAAAATCTTTTGTTTTATGGAATTAGAAAAGATACTGACAATTAGGTAAAAATTCCTGAATGAGCTTGATGGAGAGTTTCTTCTCCCTTCCATTGCTAGCCACAAGAATGATAGATCAGATCAGACAGAGTGTCATTCGGTATGTCAAAAAATTACCATGTGCCATGGTAAGAGACCAAATAGATTTACAATATTATTTTTAGAGTATTCAACCTCAGCTACATTGTATTCATGCATAATGTTAGTGAGCATACCAAATGATATTAATTCAGCTGTTTATTATTGTGCTCTCAGTTTAAGCATGGACCTAAGTAAAAATGTTAATATCATTTAACACAAGTGCAATGAATTTAAAGTAAAAGTGAAATCAAGTAAAAGAGACTCCAATTATGAATTGCAACACTTTTCTGTTAATCACAGCATGTATTTCAGTCTCATGAACTTATTAATTTCTTTCATTTTATTCCTCTACATTAATAAGAGCTTTACAGGTCCACGGTAGATTAAGATAATAATCTAATATAACTTAATAGATTATCATCCATTCCAGATAAATTTAAAGATACAGTGTGTAACATGCAAATAGAAGAATAGCCGTTTGCCACAAAATAATCATGACCTTTATTGTAATGCATTCCTTTTTAGTCTTCTTGGTATACCTCTCCTACAAACATTGCTTCTTCATGCATTTAGGAATTAGGTGTTAGAGATTGGTTATTGAAAAAAAGGATGCATGGAGAAAAAATTATTTTACCCCCACTCGATATCATTACCATGTAATTAAATGTAAATAGGCAGTTTTACTAATAGATGCAAATTTATTAAGTTCCCTATACACAAAGATTGTTATCGACGACCAAAAAGCTTGTCCGAAGCTTGCCCTACATAGTAACAAGTAATTTATGCAAACTGGATTTCAAGTATTTTTTGTTCAATTGATACAAACTGCGAGAATAATGCTTCATCGTTTACAAGAGAACATGATGAGAACATGCTCATCGAAACGTCGAGAGTGGGTAGGTCCTTTTCAGGACCACTCACATTAGCAAGAAAGATAACTCGTTGTACCGTGAAGCATTATTCTCATTATTCTTCCACGAGTGAAACCTTCAAACAATATTTGATACAAATTGCCTTAGGAATACCACATAACTACACTCAGTGGTAAGAAACAGACATATATTTGAATCTTTTAGTAAACCAGCCTTTAATTGGTGCCTCGAACCACACTTTCTTTTTTTATTGATTCTCTCAATTATCAACACACTACAGTAAATAATTTTGTATGCGATACTGCATAAAAAGATAATGATATTCAAACAACTAGGAAACTTTGTCCTTCAATAAATACTTTTGAGAATAAAAGAAGATATTGTTGGGCCATCAAGAACAAAAGATGGAAAATACATTTTTTAAAGGTGCAAGATAGTATTCATTTTCAACAGTACATCAGAAATATATCTGTTATATAATATTGTTGATCAGATAACTATATATAATTTCATTGAATAATTCATATGTATAATAACAAGACGGTGTCTAAAGAGTGCAAAGTCAGTAGATATAACTCACACCACCAAGAATTGACTATATCATATTCATAAAAGAAATGGAAAATTGGGATACCACCATCGTAAAGTGCAGTGCAATATCAAAGGAAAAGAAAAATTAAATAATTAGAATTACAGAGAAATAGCAATTCATGATGATCCTTGTGAAGCCATTATAAAACTTTAGAAACTCATAATGTAGAGATGAATAATAAAATCTGATACCTACATCACCATAATTTTCTAGAAATTTCATTATATATCTTAAAATATAGATGGACAACTTAAATCTTAGTTTTAGGCATTATAAAGGAGTGCTATGAATGAAGGAAAATAAATAAAAGCAGATAATTAAAGTTTACAAATATTCAAGAGAAGTGAAAGTTGTAATTATGGAAGAATAGTAATTTAAATGTATGATGATACTAAGAAGTTATGAATTTCTCAAATTCTGAGGTGATTTTATATTGATAAATAGGATTCATGTAAAAGTGATACACATTAATTTGAACAAATTATTCATAAAATTGGAGGATAAAATGAAACTTACGAAGCTGTCAAAGTCAAAGACCTCGATACAGATCTCCGGAGGGTTGGCAGCGATGATGGCAGGATCACCATAGATCTCAATCTCATCAAAGATGAGTGTCTGATCCCACGTTGGGCTGAGTGTTGTCTTGATGATCTCTGTCTGCTGACTTCGGTTCAAGAAACTGACGTAGGCGAACGGGTCTAGGGGATAAAAAAAAAAGCATGATAAGAAATGATACATTTCTCACATAATTTCATCTTATAACAAGCAGAATTTCAATGTATATAGACACATTGGAGTGTCTTGATGGTTCTTCCTGATTTTCAGTTAAGAAGCTGGAGCTAATTTCCTGAAATAGTCTCACTTTTTGAACAACCCTCGTAACATAGATGTATCAACGTTTATCTCTATGCTAAGAGGGTGGCGCAATTGGCCCCTGGTATTTTCAATGGATTGAAAGAACAATACATATTGAAGACAACACTTTTGATAAACACAAAAGTCCACTTCCTGTCATGCATACACCTGGAAGAATGGAAACTATTAACAAAAGACCAGGATACAGTTATCCTTGGATCTCACAATACTTTCATAATCCTCCAATTGTCGTGTTTCTATTCACACACCTTTGCATATTTTACACCTTTACTAGGACTTGGACCTTTCTTCATATGGCAGAAGAATTGAATCGCAACAGCACCAAAAGATTATTTGGCCGTCCAAATGTGATTTGACCCATTGATCACTGAATTCTGTAATTCCCATGGACTTTGTGCAGGGACTTCCCAGTTCCAGCAGCCAATCGCTTGAGAAAAGAGGGATCCAATTAGCTTGTTTATCATCATTGAAAAACAACATTCCATGTTCCAAAGTCAAAACAAATTGTAAATTGTAAAGAAAAGCCAAGGGGCTTTCAGATTCACAATCAGGTTATTATTTCATATACTGTATGTCTGTCTATGAATTACCTTAATGTTCTATATGAAGGATCTTTTAAATAGATTGCTACATTCAGTGAAAGACATTGTTAAACTTCTTCTATTCACAGTGATACATCAACACTTCAGTGCTTTCTTTCACACTTATGCACAACTACACAGCTATGTCCTATTGTGTGTAAAATGAGAGAGTACGCACAATAGCTAGAGCTAGCTTTCTATCGTTTGCAGTTCCTAAGCCGGTGGTGCCTTTTTCAACCTCAGTGTACAATGATGAGTGGTAGAGACTTACCAGAGAAGCTATCAGAATCTGCAGCAATCAAGTCCCTTGCTTGGTAGATGTATGCTCTCAGTTGGTACTTGTGAGATACTAAGTGAAAACAGAGTAGTACAGAGACATAAGCATCATCATGATGTGAAGGAAGGGTTTCCAAATTATTATATATATTGAGTACAAATGTGTGTTAATTGTTATATATGACCATCAATTCAATCATTTTGATTTCATCTCCTACAAAAGTTGTTAATTGGATTCATAAGAAAAACAGCAGGATAGAAGTAAGGAAAGTGAAGGAAGGAAGGAAACTGAATGTGAAGAACATAGAGCAATTTGCCTGATTACACGCTATTTAAATTCCAGTTGTTTATTGTTATCATTAAAGTGAAATTTCTTATCATTCTTCCATGCCTTTCTATTCCTAAAACATAATCACAGAGATGAAGGACCTCCTCAGAAGAGATAAACCATGATCAATGATTTTCAAAAGTTTTGTGCAAAGCAAATTCAAAACAAAACAATTAGAGTAAAAATAAAGGATACAAAGATACAAGAATTAGGCAAAGGAATAATTGATTAAGACCTGCAGTTGGTTTGAGAGGGCTGAAGGGGCATGGAAAAGGAGAATTTAATCTCCATAACCCACAGGTTTTCCATCCCAACCAACTCACACCAAGTGTTGGTGAAGACATGTAAATACAGCAATAAATAGTATAGAATTACCATTATAATTGACAAATATCCTTGGAGCAGATTTCCTGTCTGACTTCTCATCTTTGTCCTTGTCCTTCTTGTCATCTTCAGTGTCCTATGGGAGAAAGAAAAGAAATATTTTAACATATCTTTTCTCTAGGTTGGTATATACTCATGCAATGTTGAGAGCAACTAATAAAAAAAAAACATTGGGTTTGTTTACCTGAATACCATTATTTTCATGAGTTCCTTACAAGTGTTGAATTTAATTTGATATCTTAGTAAATATACCCCACTTATACAGAAGCCTGTCACATTTAATGCAATAAGTTAGCTCAAATTTCAATAAAAACACATCAATATTGCCTTACAGATAGTTTCTATGTAAGATGCTCAATATCCGGTGCCCGGTGCCCGAGAAACAGCAGCCTGACTCCCTCCATCACTCCCTTCCCAGGCTTTTCCTCTATTTCTCTCTCCCTCCCTTATGGCTCTAATATATCTGAAATAACTTTCTAGTCCCCTAACAAAATATAAATGCATAAAATCTGTAAAATAAATTTGAGTGGGTAAAATAGGAACACAAATACTGTCAGACTTACAGGTCCGGTAACCGAGAAGACGGCAGCAGCATTAGGAGACTCAGCCAACATCTTGCGATGCCATCGTCGACGTCTCACCATATCCATCTTCCTCTCTGAGGCATGGAACTTCATGTTGAAGAGTGGAGCGTACTCCCATCCCTCCTGCTGGTCTAGCTCCTTCTTCTTTTGTTTCTACAACAACAAAAAATGTATACAGGGAAAATCAATAGATCATGAAAAGTTAGGGATCACTATTATATGTGTCTATAAATTCTGTATGAGGTTTCATGTACCGTATCTGGAAATACCCAAAATAAAACTACAAGTAGGCCTCTGGTGAACTGAAACACTACAAGATGACCCCAAAATTTCCCTGTGTAATGTTTTATCAAATCTATTTAATGTAAAACAAGGGAACAAGGGTTATGTTCTAATATAAAACCAATAGGAAACTATTCTGAGTAATCATCTGGATCAAGAAACTTCATGTAGACGAGAGGAGCATGCTCCCAGGATTCCTGCAGGTACAGCTCTTTCTTCTTTTGCAGTAAATCATGTACTATGTTTGAGAAATAAATCAACTTACATCCAATCTATCTTATTCATGTAGTGTTGCACTGCAAATAAGGGGACAAAGGAGAAAATTTTGATGTAATACCAATTTCTCGTATTGATTCAAATTTAAGCAAGCTCTGAGGTGCGGAACTTCATGTTAAAGAGCGGAGCACATTCACACCCACGCCTGCTTAAGCTCCTGTTTTGTTTCTAGGTAAGTGGATACATGTACATAAGTATAAGGTAATTGAGAGGGATCTTTCAATTCCACATTTTATTCAATATACCTCATTCATCTGGAGTAGCAATCATTAGTGATAGATATATAACTGCTATAAATTCTGATTTGATATCCAATGGAGTGCTACAAGATATCAATGTTGGAGTTGTTTAAAATTCCATCTTTTCAAGAATATCAAAACTCCACTTAGCTAAATGGAACGTTTGGATAGTGGTATTGACACAAACAAGGAAATGAAGCAATCCATAGTACATTTTAATCAATGAATTTGAAAATAGTCATGAATTGGTAACTATATAATCATCAAAATGGAAGTTTTATCACCATTTTATTGGTTAGATAGATAATCTTTTAATGATGGTTTCCTTTGACACGTGAAAGGTTTGTAGAACACATGGTAATTTTATAAATTTATACCTAGAAGTTCCTTTTTGGGAGTTTTGCTTCCATTCTAAAATCAATACTGGTTCATATTCTGTCAGGCAAACTGCACAAGCACGCTAGTGTACACCTGCATGCCAAATGTATATCCTCCAAGATATTACACTTTAAATCATCAATACTAATTATTATTGAAAAACATTTCCAAAGCACCTTTTTGATGACCATGCAAATTCTTCCAGCAAAATCATCCATCCCCCCTTCCCCTCACTCCCTCTCCTCTCTCTCCTCTTTTCTCTCCTCTCTTCAATGTCCAGCTCTTTGATAAAATTCTTTATACTTTCCTCATCATGCTTATCATAATTCCATCACCTCACCACCATCATGCAGAAAAAAATTTGCCTTGATAACAGATCTTTCCCACTTGCCCCAATACCCTTATAACCACTTACATGTAGCTACACAGAAACTTGGTGTTCTCGTTTTACTTAGATGCACAAAATTGTTAATAATTACACTAAAAATTACATATTTAAAAAATTTCCCTTCTTAAATGATAAACAGGGTAATGGTATACAGGGGCATAACCAGGGGTGATGAAGGGGGAATGGAAAATGGGGAAAATAGGGGGAAAAAGACATAGAAAAACAGAACAATGTGTCCCAATCAATTGAAATCCTGGATACACATCTGGATATAAATGCAAAACTTTCATATTCACTTACCACAGTTTGTTTACCCTATTCAACCAATTCCTATTCAAAGTCCTTTCTTTCATAAAATCATATCAAAAGCGCTTTTAAGTTTGGGAATTTCTTATCAATTCTTCTAAACGAACCCATTTCCCCCTAGTTTTTCAAGAAAAGTTGCCTGGAAACACAATATTTCCACATCAATCCATGCTAGGACGTTTTCAAGACTTTCTTATTACAACCCATGCAAGGTTGAGAGTACAGCAAAAGTTAATCCTCAAAGATTGAAAGCAAAATCAAATATCAGCATTTTCCATCACTTACAATTTCTTCAATTTGCAACCTCATCTTCTCCTGAAACCATTACCAGTCAAATAATATAAATAAATCATATACAAAAATATGAAATATACAGATATGTATATTTGAAAGGAAAAACAAAACAAATGCAAAAAAGTAGAAGATAGGAAGTAAATGGCAACTTACTATCAGAGTGTTTGACACCATTTCAATAATCACACCTAAAATCACTTATTTGATACATGAAGCATACACATGCTTATCCTTTCATTAAAGGTATGATTGAAACAAAAGTTTGAAAAAATGAACAATAGCCTACAAATACCACTGAGATTACATGTACATTACACCAGATGTTCTGATATAATCATTTAAGGAAATTATACTTGTACCTCCATTCTCTTAACAGCCTCTTCTCTTAAATATGTGCCATCCTAAAAGTAAATAGTCTCTATTATCATATTAACAAGACATGTGTACATAAGAATATTTGTTGTCGTAAAGTTCACATATAATAATTTCTTTAATCTAAATAACTTACATGGTGAACTGTACTTGAATGTTCACCTACCATAGAACAGCCTCTCTGGCCCTCCTTAAGAAAACTAATTGTGATTATAATGTGTGTTTAAATAGTGCCTGAAACCTAGTTTACTACAAGTCCCAAACATAATCATCCTGGTTTCAGCAGTGCAGCTGTGTAATGTATATTGTGCTCAAGCATTTCAAAGGATAAATTTATGCCAATTATAAAAATATCATCTGGGTGTAGTGCCACAAAATATGAATCAATTTCTTGATAATTCTAATTCAACCTGTCTGATTAGAGGTTCCCAAGTCATGGTTATTAGAGTACAACACTTTCATATATTGCAGACAAAGTTGTATTTCCACATCTTCCAGAAATGTGAAACGCAATTGATAAGTCAATGATCAGCATTTTGTAATAAGATTTATCCATAGATGTTTGGAGGGGCATTGATTTATGCAAGAATGGTAAAAGTTAAAAAAAAAAAACAGAACTAGAAATTAAATGAAATATCGTTCAAAAGCCATGAGCATAAAAGCCCCCAAAATATGTACTTATACATATGAGTGCACCTGTTTCTAATGCTCACTGCTCTTCATAAGTCGTCCTTATACTGAAAAGAAAATTTTTGGTTTCATCTATCAATTCCTTGGATTTTGTGTATTTCAAGAAAATGTTATTAAATAGCATACTTACAGCTAGAGCCTTGGGGTCAGCGACGAGAGATCGTGGTCGAACCCATCGTCGACGTCGGCAGAGATGGTAGGTTCTCTCAACAGGTCCCCAGCTGGCTACAGAGGACTCAACACAGTACTCAAAACCTAAAACATAAAATATATCTTGTTTATTACTTTGTTATAAACAAAAGAGGTTTTTATCGTACATGATATTCTCAATGACCTATGCCCTATTGCAAAAAAAGTTGTATCAGTCAGAAAGTCAGCAAGTCAGAAAATTTAACGCAACTCCATTTTCAACCAATCAGGAGCGCGTATTTAGGACTTGCGTTTAAGTTTCTGAATTGCGTTTAAACGCAACTTTTTACGCAATAAAGCCCAGGTGAAGCAAAATATTTTCTTTCTGAAAGTAACTTTGGATGCATCATTGGATAAATGTGGTCAAATGATAATACCAAATTCAAGTTTTCAATATCAAACTCTTTATAGAAGCTTTAAAATGATATGGATGTTGAAGTCTAAACTGATGACATGTTGATGACATCAGTTGTTCTACGAACTGTAAAGTACATCAAAGTAAAACCATAAAACATGGACATAGGCTTTGAAATGTAAGGAAAATATAGGAAATATATTAGAACTTTGATCACAAACTAACACCATTTACCTTCATTGATTATTTCGTCACATAAATGAGAATACGACAGCAAACAATTACAGCTAGTGTATGAATTCAATACTGGTATTACATCTGTAATAAGACCAAAGTAGGCTCCTTACCATCTTCATCACAAGCTCTGTTGTTATCCAGAGCCCATGCATCATCCCAGCCCCAACCTTCAGGGCACGGGAACTCATCCTTCTTGGCAGTCGGATCTCCTTTCTGAAAGAATAACCATATCAAATAAAGGTGATCCTAAAACAGCTGTTTAGCAAAAAAGAAGCACATTGTATATCTTCATAAAGGGAGATTATGTCATTTATAGTATAACTATATTTTTTCTTTCTTACAT
Source organism: Temnopleurus reevesii (assembly GCA_036244855.1). Taxonomy (NCBI): domain Eukaryota; kingdom Metazoa; phylum Echinodermata; class Echinoidea; order Temnopleuroida; family Temnopleuridae; genus Temnopleurus; species Temnopleurus reevesii. Next base: position 47,204 of record BQKZ01002078.1, read on the forward strand.
GGCACATAATTAACTCTTTACCTGCTGCATGTAACCCTAGGCTGTTGGGTCTTTTAAAAGTGTAAATCAAAAAAGTGCTAATGCACATAAGGTTCTCTGTAGATTTTCCACAAACAATACACACATAGATGTACCCAAACATGAACGGACATTTATGTGTCTAGAACATATCAATGCACCAGAACAAAGCAAGTATGTATCAATTCCATGTATTTGTTCTCTTTCTATTGTGTGCTCAAAGCGTGTTTGCTAGTGCGAATAGCGTAGACAGAAGCAAGTAAAGAGTTAATAAGTATAGAGGACTGGTATAAAGGTGACATATTTCTTATACTTCTATCTGGAGGTCACTCAGCTGAAATGACCTGCTCTATGTTCTAAAAGTCAATGGTGGATGCCTACTATTTAGGTCTTGATCAAACAAAAGGCTATACCATATTGGCATATGACAGGGAGGTTATAAGCCTGAAATGAATATAACATTCAACCTTGTCTTGGTAGCTCAGTGGTAGAGTATTCCTACAAGCCACTGGCCTGGGCTCAGTTCCCAGTTGAGGCAGTACAATTTTCAGGCTCTTTTTTTTTTTTTTTTACAAACATTTGATTCTTGAAAATCTCTGTACTACAGTATTACAAACTGTTATAAGATACACCAGGGGCCAATTGCACGAAATGATCTTAGCCAACCTCTTCTTGCAACAACGTCTTAATTTCTTGTACCATCCTTATACAGTAGCATAGACGTAATTTGGGTCTATGTGCAAAGGCTGGCATAAGAAAAGGCGTCTTAGTAAGAAAAGGATAGCTGAGACCATTTCATGCAATCCATTTCATGCAATTGGCACCAGGATACTGTGTGGGCCATCTAATAATAGATTGTCCCAATCTGCATTATGACATACCACATTAGCAAAGGGAACAGTAGCGACCTGCCATGTCCCTCCAGGTATATTCCTTGACTCGTGCTCATAGATGTCTTCTAAGAACTTTGTCTGCCCGGCATCAGCATCGAACATCAAACTGAAAGATGAAAGACATTGTGACTTAATTTGTAAACATCAACATAACCGTTTAAAAATTGTTTGGAGACCCTCATCTGACCGACCCTCTGAAAATGGCCTGATCTGTTTTTCCCCCTATCAATCGTCGATAAACATTTGAAATATGACATGAAAAGTTATTTTCAAATGCACTTTGGCTTTTCATCCCCTTTTAAGTTTGATTTTTCTCATGATTTGTTTTAGATGTGTTTGAAAAAGAAAGAGAAACAATAAAAAATTGGTCTTCTGACCAACCAATGTTTTTTAAGGCATTCGCGGGCATGCAAACAGTTTTTTGGGGGCCGGAGGCCTAAGGAAAGTGTCTATTTAAGTTGGAATCAGAGGTCAGGTTGAAAGATAAAAGATAATGTAAATTATGTGAACTTTGACATGAAAGAAAATATCAGGGAATGATAGCTTCTTGTACATGGTGCTGACCAAAGATATGTCATCATTCAATAAAAAAATGTCTACAGTAAAATGTTCATTATGACTATTTCTTATTGATTAATCACATGCCTCCCAATACAAATTGCTCTGATTTAAAAGCTATAAGTATCATCTTTATTACCTGTGTATTCACACATACACATTAAAAGCTACTGCCATATAGCCAATTGAGGGATAACGCAACTAAAAATAGTAAACAGTTAAAGATGCTGCCCGAGAGCAAAAATATAAAAGGAAAGACATTTTTGCTGTGTAGGCATAGTTGAGTTGAACGTCTTTGTCTATTTCTATATTTAAGACTGGTGGGAAGATGCCTGCTAAAAATTGACTCGGTACCCTCCCCTTTGTAAAAATAAAATACAAGTTCTCATGATGCAAACAGAAGTGTTTTCTATTTAGGAGAAAGTTTGAAGATAATATAAGTGTTTCAAATGTATTAGTGAAAAATATGTAACTTAACATGCATGAACAGAAACAATTTATGACAATTTATGAGCATTTAGGTTCTTTCAGCCTATGCTTTCCTATGAAGGCCATCGGCCACCAGAGCAAACTATGAAATATGTAGTCAATTAAATGGCCCATTATACTAATTTGGAATACATTGATTTTCAAAAAGTTGTTGTAAGTGAAATATCCATTAACATCCTTAAAATCCATTTCATTTGGGGGCAAGCTATCAGGCACGTTTATTTAATGGTATTTGAGAGCACGTCAGGCAAGTATACATTATTGCATTTATGTGTAAAATTTGAATAAATTGAAATCCTGGTAAAGAAATCTGATATTTGGGCAAGAATAAAGCCACCCACATCACAGCTGAGATGTGAAAGGGGGATAATACACCCCTAAACCCTTTTTCAAAATTCCTTGTCTGTTTCTGTGTAGGGTTATATGCTTTCAATGATCATGCACGTATATTTCAGTACATCTCATGAGACATAATTTAGAAGAATGAATAGAATGTTAATTGGCATTTCAATATATGAAACGAATATCAAGTATGAATCATGATGGCCAGGCTATAGCATGCAGTCCATGCCAAGGCCTTGACCCACATTTGATACCTGAGTTCTGGGCTCTTGAACCAATCACCGTCCCATCGCCAACCTGGAGGCAGCTGGAACTTCTCTTTGGGCAGCTTGATCTGCGGATAAAAGCAATGATAAATTGAAAAGGAATTGGCTTTCATTTCATCCGTGTTTTCAAGAAGTGACGGGCGCCAGAGAGAATGGTTACACAAAATGTATTACAAATCCACTGAAATGTGTCCTTCTATAGAATTAACACGTTGTTTGATAGGATGTCCGTTAAAATGGTGCTATGTCGGGATTCTTTTGTCTTTATGCAACAATGCCCTTCTGCTCCCGTCACTTCGTGAAAATATGGACGATTTGATCTCTCTTCAGAAATGTCCCTTTGACAAAATAGTGGCAAGTTGAATATCCCAGGGAAGCTTAATTTGCAACTACTACCAGCAAATAATAAATTAATCTATATTACACTTTCTTCTTTAATTAGATGCCCAAGGTAAGTTGGAGTTTATTCAACATAAATCTCACTTGATTTACACTTGGCCAAACCAATCATCGATCCTGCTAGAACTTGGATTGCATTTTTTGTTATCTTTATCTCTGGCTATATTTCCACAGTTACACCATGATAGTTCTAACTACGACCTATTCCATTTGAAAGAATGATGCTGAAAAAGTTCAAATGTTTTGGGGAACATCGGCATTTAAGATTTGGGTTTAATGCATGAAATATACCATTATACTTTAATTGATCACCATCAAAGTATTGCTCAAGCTCAGAGTAGCTGGGTCAGAAAACAAGATGCTAAAAGCTTGACCACAACATATATAACTTTACTGGTTTATTTGATTTCCATAAAGAAAATATCAGTACCAAATCACTATCCAAGAGAAACAGCTATTCCATATCATTTAAAGAATTTACCACATGATAGAAAAAAATGTGCGTCTATAGGACTACAGAAATCAAGTTGAGCTGAGAGAAAGCCTGAGGGAATTACAGAACCATAAGTTTGATAATAAGATAACATTACCTTCCCTGAAGCATCAGACCACTTTGGTCTAGGCAGTGCTTTGCTGGTCCAGTTACCAAGAACACTCATCTGATTCTCATACTGTGGAGTTATAAAAAGAAGAAAAAATGCAAACATTGAATACTTGCGCTAACAACAAAGTATGATTAGCAACATTCATAAAAACATGCACAATTACCCTGCAAAAAGATTAATTTTCACATGATTCAGACTCAGCTTTCTTTTAAAGAATTTAATGAGAAACAGAAACGGGTTTAGCACAGTACTATGGGGCTATTCGCAAGTTTCACTTTACAAGAAAAAAGAGTACAAACACAAAATAATAGATTCATACCGTCTCTGCATAGACTACAATGCTGGAATCTGTGAGACCACCCTACTACTGAGGACTCTCCTTCTCTAGACCTAACCAGAGCTTAGCCCGTAGAATCATCAAAGGTTATGAAAGTCGATAATATAATCTTACCGTCTCTGCGTATACAACGATGCTGGAGTCTGTGAGACCACCCTGGAACTGAGGACTATCCTTCTCTAGACCTAACCAGAGCTTAGCCCGTAGAATCATCAAAGGTTATGAAAGTCGATAATATAATCTTACCGTCTCTGCGTATACAACGATNACTATCCTTCTCTAGACCTAACCAGAGCTTAGCTAGTAGCATTAATAATCATCAAAGAATATGAAAGCCAATAATATGATCTTACCGTCTCTGCATAGACAACAATGCTGGAATCTGTGAGACCACCTTGGAACTGTGGACTATCCTTCTCGAGACCTAGCCAGAGCTTAGCTCGAAGCATTCCTGGTACCTCCTTCACACCAATGTTGGTTGTCTTCTTACCAGGGAACTGTGAAATACAGAGTAATCCAACCAAAAATAGCATTAGTATCTGAACATATTGATTTAATGGCTTGGACTCTTGAATTATCACCTGCACTGAAAAATAGGTGTTATTGCAACTGAGTGCAAAAATTGTGCAAAACTGAAGAAGTGTTAGAACAACACCAGTTCTGAATTACACTGTTATATCATAAAATGTCATATTAAAAGAGATCATTTCAATCCATTCTGGAATTTATATTGCAATACTTCTAAATAATCGCTGGTATTGTTCTCACACTTCTCCTCTGTTGCACAAAATAAACACACAAAATTAGAGTCAGTGTTCAACACCCCGATTTTTACAGTGTAAATTTTATCTCAGCACCTTGTCTTATAGAGAGGAAATATTAATAAATCACCTCATATTAGTATCAATTGCAAATCCATAGTCAAGATATATAAATAATGATTAATAGCAATATCAGCCGAGATAATATTGATTTTGAATCATTGTATAACAGAACTCAACATAAACATACTTGTATGACAACATTTTAGGCCTCTGACAAATGTATAGTATATATTTTTTTTTTACTAAGTTTCCGATTTTAAAATATTTTCATTTACACTTCACTCACGAAACTTGGGTTTTCTTCAAGTTTTGTTAAATTGATTTTTTTAATTTTGCACTAGAGCAGTCTTTTTAAGACAGTTTTGAAGATGATGATAAATGGTCAGCCTTTCTTGGCTTTATAGCATTGTTTTCCAGTATTTCAAAGGAGTCTGAAACATCATTCCTTGCCAATCATACATCAGAGGCCTAAATTATGTTCAGTGATTCAAGATTGTAATCCATGATCTTAAGACTCCCATGGGATGTGTGATGAGATGTAGCTGTACGATGGTGACTCCTGAATGTGAAAACTTCCGCTGAAAATGAAACAAGATTCTGAAGAGTTCCCCTTAATCAGAGAAAAGAAAAGCAAGAAGATAGAGGAGAAATAGTAGGAGTGTCATTTAGGAAAAGGGTAAGGACAAATCTAGATTGGATAAGATTAGATTTGTTATGGAGGAGGTGAAATTTAGGAAAGGAAACGAGAATGAAGGTAAAGTGATAGTATATTAGGAAATCAAGGGAAATAATTGTTGGTCAATTTGGTAGGACATTTGGGGTCAAAGAAATGTTAATATGGAGGTTGAGCATCAAATCATTCCTAACAGTGATTGAACTTGATGAATGCAGTGATTACATGGTAACTGGGATGGGTTTCTGCAACCAGGAATATCTTAAAGATCCTTAAATATATAATTCCCCCTTTCAAACAATATAGGTGACGAAGATGCATTTTCTTATATTGGATTATATTACAAAACTACAAACACAATATGAAAAAATACTCGGATAATCATCAACTTACACATTACAAGTTTGGTGCATGAAGAAATGAAGTTTACTGAAAAACTCTGAAATTCATGATATTTCACTATAATGACTTGGTTACAAACATTTTGAATACATTGGCAAGAAATATTTTTTAAATGGTAAATTGATGAGAAGTTGTTGGTTTTCATGGTAGACATGGGAAAAAATTTAAATCATAATTGGCATGACCACTCAACACACAGGGTTCCAGGCTGTATAGTGTCAGATTTTGAAAATAAATAAATGAATACCAATAATTGATTTGAGAATAAGAATGTCTGATACTTGTAACGCTGCATCATTAATTGATATTAAATATAGTGACATAATGGAACTAATTTTTATTTTTAATGATTAATTTTCAAATTTTAATTTGTAGGCTTCTCTAAAGCAATGGAAGAATAATTTGCCTACTTAAGTAACATAGTTACTCTTCTAGATTAACTCCCAATTATAGGAATATATTTCCGTCCAAGTTTTGAAAAAGGTTCCTAGACAAATATATAATATATACAGGTTGTAATGCAGAAAAGTTTTACATGTACATGCACTAATAATAATAGACAGTTTTGCAAAGAAAGAGTTTTTTCCATTCTCTTATTTCATTCTCTCAATCCATTAATCATAGCGATAATCATGCTAAACTTGCTAATTTAATCCTGGCATCCACTATTTCTAATTCTACATGTACTATGACTATTTCTGGAACTGCAAGATCCTAATTTGAAACTTCATTCTCCCTTTGATAGAAACATTATCTTTACTAAAATGAAACGCATCAATACACAAACTAATGACTTCAACGGACTCTATACCCGGACCCCATTGACCAGCACCAATACCTGAATTACAATCTTCTCAAAGTAATTTAAAATACTTAGGTCTCAATTGTAAATGCATATCACTTTCTATTTTTATAACATTTTGATTAACATGAAGAGCGTTTGGTAGAATAAAGACCCGATACCCTGCTGTTCTAAGCGGAAAATAATGGCTTACTTCATCAATATTTGAAGGAATTCATGGTCATCCGAATTAGATATATTCCTAATAATAAAATAACACTCCCTGGAAGCTGTACATGCAATTTCATTTTAAATTAAGAATATGCTAAATTTCCAATATTTGACAGAAACCACCATCTGTATAAATTGCTAAGATATTAAATATCATCTAATCTAGCAGATGCAGAGTCATTCAAAGATCATCAGCAGAACATTCACAACTCAGATGCATAGAAATAAAAAGAAAAAAAATACTGGCAACATAATAAATCCAGCATTACAAAGATAGCAAAAGGGAACCGATCCAGTTGTGCAGTAATATCTTGCCATCAAACAGAGTACCTAATTAATAACAGTCTCCCATTGACAACCAGATCAAAACGATCATCCTAAACTCCATAAACGTGGTTTGCAAAAACGGACATAAATTTTTAACGAAAATGCTCAATTTGGCAAAGCTGTGAATGAGCTCAGCTGTGGTGGGCCATTCACAATTTCTAGATGTTTGATTGTGCAAATAACTTTACCAGGGGCCTGTAACATAAAGCTACGATTAATTTTGCAATCTATTGTATCTCTTTGGTACACATTTTGCCATAGACTTAAAATGAATATTTACCATTTAAAAGTTTAATTGCATCTTTTATGTAAGAGGCCTCAGCAGAGCAAAAAAAAGAAAATAGACAATGAGCCCTCTAAACCGTAGAATAACCCAATAATAATCCAAACAAGGGTGAAGAATAAACATATGTGTTTAAAAATCCCCATTCATTAATTTATGGACATTCTGTGCTCCCCATGTCTCGTTGAAATCTGTTAAACACTTGTGACAAAACAGCCCCACAAAATATATTATGGCGATTATTTGTCAGATGGAAAATGTAAACAGAGTCCTCATATATAACAAAAATAATTGTTAACCATAGTCAATCAATAGTTTATTGAATATATTAAAGTTTTAAAAATGAATTAAAGTTAAAACAATTACTATTTTTGCAAAACATGGTAGTGTCTAACCATGTTGCTTAATATTTCTAAAAAACAATTGGTTCCATTTCATCCGCTGTATCAAAACAACTTAAATTATTAGCATAGTACTCCATTTCATAAGGGCCCTGGTTTGGGGAAAATGGAATAATCAAATTGATCTGGTTGGAAATGGGAACAACCCTGATTGAGCTTGTGCAGAGGAGCATTCATATGAATGATACATAGATATCTTACCAGACCACTTTGCTGTATGTTATAGATGAAGAGGTCGTGCACACATGTGGATACAAGTGCAATACAACAAACACAAGTCAACATCTCAATTTGAATTACATTCAATAACACAAAAGGTATTATCCATATCCCAAAACAACAATATTCAAAGTACTAAAAACAAATATTATGCATAAAATACTATGTTAAGTATTAATATTCCATTTCATATCCACATGTTCATCAATATCGATGTACATATTATTCTTTACTTATAATTCATTTTCAATAATTAATATATCCCTCGTAAGTACAATTAAATTTTTGACCATAGCAAAGATCTTATGTTAAATTTCCCAAATCCTAGCATACATTAGTAAACACTTCATAACCAAAAATATACAGTGTCAGTATATCAAAATAAATTGTAAAATATAGAATTTTGAGGGACATTTCTTTACTGCAAAGAAGTTTGTATAAAGTTGATATCAAATCCATATATTGAGTAACCCCGTAACATCATGTAAGCACTGGAGAATTTGCTCCTATGAGGATATGTGTGCACTCTCAAAACAGTATATTCAAATTTGAAGTAATGTTGTATGTGATTACGCTCAATAATCATCTTATCAAAATGAATAGAATTCGCTTTGTATGCATCATCACATCAAAATAATACGCTGTGTATTCAAAGTGATGTGATGATGCGATATATACACCACAAATTATATTCATTTTTAATAGCTGATTATTGATTGTTCCTCGCAAAAACGGGTGATTTGAATAGACTGTTTCGAGAGTGTGGAATCATGAGATCATTTAGATTAACGAGTAAGAAGTAGGAAAAAATGTGCGGCCCATAATTTTGTAATCAGTACGACAAAATTCTCTCTCTTATTTTTGGGCTGTTTGGTACGTTATGCCACAGAAAGGTAGATTTACTTTAACACCAGGTACCCCGTAGCGTAAGATATTATATGACCAACACCTTGCCCGGATATCTTTTTTACAGGGGCATAATAACAATATAGAAATAGAAAGCTTTAACAGGAACTATAGCTTTTATTAGATAATTAATAAACCATCAATTCATAAAAATCAGCAACTGCGCCAGAAGGCTTCTGTCAATGTGTAGTATTGGAAAAAAAATCGGCTTAAAACTTGACCAATGAACTTTTAACATACCATGAATAAATTTGCTTATTAGTCACATCTAGAATGTTTATATTAGAATTTGATTGAAATATTTTTGGTCAGTGTCAAGATATGATTTTATTTCATATTAATTATCACTATCACAATAGAAACCAACCACATTGTGAAAAATGAGAAAACTGTGATGTGCCGTGGAACAAATGAACAGAGGTGCAGTGTATGAGAAATGTTGGGGGATATATGACACTGAATAAGGAGAAAATAAAACAAAAGGCTTGTGGATGTCGAGTCTTTATGAAGTGCAAAAAACCCATGTTGATGGCACTTTGACAGTATTTTGGTAAAAATGGAACTTATTTCCATTAAAAGAGTAAAAAAAAAATTAGCAATGGAATTGATGGAGGATCTTAGGCACGTTGTTTGTTTTGGATATTAACTGGCTGTCATAATTAAAAAAAACATGGTACTTCTGGCTGAGTACCAAATTTATAGTTACCTAAGAAGATATCTCCCACTCAATACAAAACAATAAGATCATTTATAAGCCAAAATAACTTCCCTTAACAGCTTACACAAAATGCATATTCAAAAAGAAGGCAGCAGCATATAAAGATTTTATCATATAAACTATTTCAAACATTTTAAAGCAGGAATGCAGGCAGGGTAAGAAAATCAATTTGAATTGAAAAGGAATTAAAAAGGGGAACTAATTCATGAGATGTCTTCTACACTGCTGAAATTTTTTTGACTATACAATTATTTATCATCATCATCATATAATTTCCATTTTCGAGGAATCAACATTTTTGTTGTTCTTATAAATCAGGAATTGCCACAGATTGTGCAGTGCATTTTTATAATTTCCTAGTACATGTAGCTTATATCATTCTTCTTTTGATGAATATGTATATGCTAGTCTATATACCAAATTATATAGAGGATTGAACTATAATAATTTGAAGAAAAAAAATAAAATCAGCATTTGGGATAAAATCTAAACCTTTATATAGTAGACTCCCGTAAGAGCTACCTTTGGTGTGAGATTAACTGGGTAAAGCAGGATTGTAAAGCTGAAACTGAAAGCAAATGACAGGTAGGGTACAAAAAAGGGAAGGATGTTAGGAGGTTCCAAAATGAACAAAAATGCTGAGCATACATCAAATGACAAAGAGGAAAAGAGAGACAGAGATTTTTAGGACGTTTCATACCGAAGTCGGCACTTGTTCCGGAGCTCGTCGGTCGGGTTCCGTAGTTGGTTCCTGGTTCCAAACAAATCAGTTACTTTTAATCTCCTGCTTTAGTGTGCCTAAGTGCTATGCTCATATTTTGCTGGTACACAGGGATGCTAGTTCTGAACAATAAATTTGTGAATAAGCTTCATTGATAGGGCATTTATTATGCCTCCAAATTGTACAGAATATTTCCATGGCAGTTGTATTTGAACTGACAGATGTTATTAAAGCTATGAAACTAATCATCTTTTTTTTTTGAAAGAGAAGCTCATGAAATTCTTGTTCCAGCACACACCAATGAATCTGAACTCTACTATTGTTTAGAACCGGTATTCATGACCTAGCAAGTATGACATAACACGAAGGCACTCACTTTCATAAAAGGGATATGACCTTTGTAATGACATTCTTTCCAACCATGTTTTCATGGTACAAAGACAATGCATACAAAAGTAGAAGGAAAGAGGTACAATTACAATACTCACATCATAACATTAAATTTAGCATCATTAAAAATAACATGAGGAAAGTATTACAACACAATTATTGACTTTAACTCACCTCATAATTATTACTTTACATATTCTGTAGTTAAGCATGATTAATGGAATCTATTCTAATCCACATGTGTTTTGTAGCACAGTGGGAGTGACATGGTGCTAAATTTAGCACTATGGTGTGTGCAATGTTACAATAAAAATCATGATTTTAATAAAGTATAATTATATCATGAATGTTATGGATAATACTTCAAACAAACAATTATTTAGGAGTGGCATCATGTAAATCAAATCTGATATTCTTACTTAATTCCAGAAAATAAGCTTTGAATATTCCCAATTCAATAATTTTATGACTGGAAAATAGAATTTTGAACATATTGAAAATGTATTCTTAAAAATTCAGTACAATCTGTAATTGTCTAAAAGGCCATTCCTATATTTTCAAAACCAGGAGTTTATTTGTTACAGAATATTGGTGACATGAAGCAGTAAAATACTCATTTTAAATGGGGGAGGGGTCTTTAAAAAGTGGATTACTCGGACAATTTAGATTTGCAGATGATTAAATATTGTAACTGAGTATCTACATTACACAATTCTCAAATGAATCTTTTGGAATAGAGCAAAACAAAAGTTGTTTCATGATAAATCTTCCAATGCCACTCCCTCAATTAAACACAATACATGATGGGATCTATATCTACATGTACTTGAGGGTTATTTAGAATAAGCATAACAATACATGTAAACTGGAGAAATAGAAAACATGGGAGAAAATATGTCAAAGCAGTGAATATTGGCTGTCACTTAGTAAATAATGTTAGTCAAATGAAGCAACGGTAATAGAACACACTGTAACACTGCGATAAGGGCTATCAGACACACACTGTAGTGTCGGACATTGCAGGCAGTCAATACGAGCTCTTATCTTCTTGAGCATTCTCTAAGATTTCACTTTCTAACAGGATTTTCCATATGAAATATTCAGATCTCATTGGTACATAAAATAACATTCATTAATGAGTAAGCAGATGAAGAATTGAAATATGAGCTTTTAACATTGACAAACATCTGTAATACTATGTGGTCAAAAAGCAGATGGGATGAAGAAGAAATAGCTTTTAAATTCTGAAAAATTTGTTGATAAAAAACTTTCCATTTTGTTGTGAAATTCAAGAAAATGGTTCCTCAAATTTATTCAAAAAATTGTTTACCTGCATACTTCAGCGAAAACGTACTTTTTTCAAATTGTTATGAGGACAATCAGTATCAATTTATTGGTAATAGTCCTATCATGGACTTAGAGTTCACATGGGATGGCAATATTAAAAAACCGTTTCAATAAAAAATAGATAATAAATTATGGGACAGCAAATTCTTTGCTGCTATAAGAATAAAAAAAAACAACAATCGACTATTGGCCTTTCAGCCACTGAGCAGTGACAAATTTACATTTTTATACCCTATATAGACTCCTAACTTTTAATCTTTTTGTATGAAGCAGCTGCATTTCAGCTAAATTTTCCATCCCATATTGACTCCTATCTTTTAATCTTTTTGTATGAATCAGCTTTATTTGGCCATTTGAACCAACTATTCAGTAACTATCAAGTACCCTTGACCTCACCTTGAGGAAGAAGCTTGTGAGTTTTCCACAGAACCTTCCACACGCATCCTCACAACGAGATGAGTAGAGGAGATGGTATGCAGGGAAACGAGAGTAGGCGATTCGCTTGCTACCACTCAACATCCAGATGATCACATCGGGCATGCTGTTCTGGGGCTGTAAAATTGAAAGAATAAAAAAAAGATTAAATGACAAATCTGCCCTACTCTGACAAAAGGAAGCAACTCTGGGAAACATGTTTTGTAGTAAATCAAGAAAACGTGTTTTCCATTTCCAATGATATATGTGGAGTTGCTTCATTTTGATATGTCTATATCTTGGTAACTAGGGATTATTTTACCTAAATTCTTTCACTATATTATAGAGGATACCTTAAATAATTCAAATCAAGGAAAAAGTCAATTTTGATAAAATTCAGAGTTGCTTCCTTTTGTCAGAGTAGGGCAGTAATGCATTATGCCTATACATGGTTGAATAAAACTCTACACAATCAACAATGACAAACCACTGCATTCTTAGCTTTTACCACTAGATGTACACTTGCTAGACAGTTGTATAAAAAAAAAGTTAAATGACCTACAAAATATTCATGACAACATAGCTTGTTATATATACGTACTAGATTAAGATATTCTTGAAATTTGCTCAAAAGAACCTTTAAGACAACAATGCGTTCAAAGATTGAGCCACCAAGAAAAGTATGAACAAATCTTTAAAGCAATTCCCTGAAAGAATCTAGGATCTTCCTAAATAAAGGCTTGCTCACATCAATCACATTCTCACCAAACACATCTTTAGAAACTCCTTGCTCAATCATCAAGCATATTGATTCAACATGAGCAGAAGGAACAACTTCATTCAGGAATTAATAACAGCTAGATACACACAAAACAAAATTCATCCCTTCTTGTTCTGCTGAAATATGTCACACAGGGGTCGCACAATAAATAATGAGGATACTTTCTTTTGAGTGTATCTAGCTATTGTGAATGCCTGAATGAAATTGTTTACTTTGTCCAAATCCTGTATCCCATCTGCTCACAGCGATTTCTCCCAGATTCACAGCATTATTGTGTTATGTTATTAATATAAACACTTTTTCTGTTGATTATTCATTTATATAATTATGTACACAAGCCAAAACAAAATGTGAATGTACCTCTACAGCAAGATCCTGTCGTAGATGTAGGTATTCCTCCACATCATCCATAGCCTCGTTCACGTCAGTCGCATTCTCTCTTAGCTAACGCATGGTTTATCAAGTACAAACTTAAACAAAATGTGAACATACCTCCACAGCAAGATCCTGTAGTAGATGCAGGTATCCCTCCACATCATCCATAGCCTCGTTCACATCAGTCGCATTCTCTCTCAGCTTCAGAGCGTCGCTAGCGATAGCTTGAAGGGCGTAGATGCGTCGGTCGTACTTGCGACGATCCAGTTCGTTGACCTTTTCTTTGAGTTCATCAATGTTGGGCAGTGGCATTCTGCAAAGGGATAAATGGATTGGGATTTATCAAATCTTTCTTTTTTCTACAGTTCCTCAATAGGAGCCTGCTTATTCTCACATCCAAAATTTCAATGACAATACACTCTTTTCAAATGACAGACAAAAAGAAGATACAATCATATGCTTCTCTTTTACTTTTGAAGTACATAATCATCATCGAATAAGATGATCTCACAAGAGGTCCAAGTGATTTCAAGGGATACCAAGGGGGTAAAGAACAGGTTCTAACATTTTCCAATTGGATTTGCAAACAATCTTTTAACTCCTTGATTGCTGGGCTGTTAATAGTGTGTGCTATAATAATTTCAAAGGTTTTCAAAACTGACAGGAAGCAGGTGTTTTTTAAAATTCAAGAAGACAGTTAATCACAGATTAGACAATAATGCTCACTTCTGGCAAAGAGCAACTAATTTGTAGTATCACTACAGTGTATATGGGCTTTCAAATTGAGCATCATGATTAAAGCTATAAAGGTTTTAAAATAGATTTCATCAGGGCATGATATACAAGGCCATTTTGATGAAGGGCACTTTCCTACTCATGGCAAAACAATAAAATAACCACAGGAAATACAAAAAGGGCACCGTGGAAAGTAAAGAGGCATCTGTGGCCATTGCCATGGGTGGCCCTATGATAATTAGATGCCTTTATGCCCAAGTATGTTTGCACAATAGCAAATTGATCACTGAAAGATTGCAATCATACCTGCAGTCAGCGATGAGTGTGTCAATCATTCCAATGAGCTGAGCAGCTATCTCAGCTTGTGGCGCTCCAGCCTTGATCGCTAGACGCACATTCTCTATGTTCCCTTCAGAGATCACTTACCTGCAGTCAGCGATGAGTGTGTCAATCATGCTAATGGGCTGAGCAGCTATCTCAGCTTGTGGCGCTCCAGCCTTGATCGCTAGACGCACATTCTCTATGTTCCCTTCAGAGATCACTTACCTGCAGTCAGCGATGAGTGTGTCAATCATGCTAATGGGCTGAGCAGCTATCTCAGCTTGTGGCGCTCCAGCCTTGATCGCTAGACGCACATTCTCTATGTTCCCTTCAGAGATCACTTACCTGCAGTCAGCGATGAGTGTGTCAATCATGCTAATGGGCTGAGCAGCTATCTCAGCTTGTGGCGCTCCAGCCTTGATCGCTAGACGCACATTCTCTATGTTCCCTTCAGAGATCACTTACCTGCAGTCAGCGATGAGTGTGTCAATCATGCCAATGAGCTGAGCAGCTATCTCTGCTTGGGGTGCTCCCGCCTTGATCGCTAGACGCACATTCTCTATGTTCCCTTCAGAGATCACTTACCTGCAGTCAGCGATGAGTGTGTCAATCATTCCAATGAGCTGAGCAGCTATCTCTGCTTGGGGTGCTCCCGCCTTGATCGCTAGACGAACGTTCTCCATATTTGCTTCCTACAAGTTTACATTACAACAAAGAGAATGAGAAACGGTTATTTATCTTGAGGTTGTAACTACATTGTTGATATTTAATAGACATTCAAATGATCTGATATATTGGATGCATATATTACAACAATTCACACAAGAAATTGTCAATTATTGAAAATTATATTTTTTTCTCTTACAAAGGGTTTAACTCTTTCACTATGATGACACTAGTTTGCTTCTCGCTGTCTTGAGCATCGTCCTCTTTCAAACCAACTCTAATGCTTTCATTGGCACATCTTTCTGTGTTACCTCTGGCCTTCCCTCCCTCTATCATCTAGAGATACCAACCATTCTGGACCGAAATATGCATGAGGTGTTTTTCTCATATGAATTCAAGGTTTCCATCACAAGTGAATGGCTGAGAGCATAGTTATTGTTATCATGTTTGCTCTCAATTTTATGAAGCCATTCGTTATTCACATTCCAAATTCGCCTCATACATATTCCTGAATGATTAGCATCCATTTTTGGATCCTACATAAAAAATATAATTTCCTCATTATTTGTGTCAAAACTAAATTAAGCATATTCAAATTTCAAATGGTCTTACCAAGCGTTCAATCTTGCGTAGAATCATGTTGAGGGAGTCCAATCTGAAGCTGATATCTTCCCAGTCAGAGTTCACGATCAACAGTGGCTTGTTTTCACTCCAAGGTAAGAAGTAGTATCTGCATCCATCGTACACTGCATTGGTTGGCTGTGTGGTCGATGGCTGAGGTGCAACACTGTCGTCAAGCTTGTTGCCGTAGTTACCAATGCTGACCTCAAACTCCACAGGGTCATCGGACTCGCTCACCATGGTGGCGTCAAGAATGGCGCAGTAGAGTCGGTACTTGCGCCGCCGGAGGAATTTGCCCACACGCTGGACTTCTGCATTCTCGATTTCTACAAGGTTCTTGTCGGGATGGTCTCCGAGTTTGGTCTCTATCTTGATGAGCACACGACCTCTGTACGCTACGCCTTCTCCCTGCAATGATCAATGGAAGAGCTACATTTAAAACGCGGGTGAAGTTTGCATGCAATGTGATTGGTCGAATGACATCATGTGGTACATTCATTTCATGTTGCTAATGTGAAAAATAGCTATTGGAATTGAGATAAGTCTGGATAAATAATTTCCTTAAAAATATGGGAGTGCATAATTATCATTATAACATGTTTGAAATAAATTGGGATAACAAAAATAGTTAATACATTCATGCATAATAAAATGACTTACACTAAAATATCATTCTCAGGTATGTTTCAAGGTACTATTTCATAAAGATCAGATGCTTCCTACTGAAATACTTGATAAAGAAATTGGTGCACTGTTTGCACTTCCATTGGATCTCCCAAGAGTGCTCTGCAATGCCTCCCGAACCAAAGCCCACGTCCCCTCTTCTTTGGATGGACTCTACTATACAAGTGTTCAAGATTTCTGGGGGATGGGGCGCGTTTTATTCCCCGAGTCAAGGTGAAAATATCCCGAAATCATTGAAAAAGTGGTTTTGTAGAATTTGCCATTCCCAACGATTATTTGCTTTTTCTCCTTTTGTTTAATGAATACATTTGCCACATTCCCCTTCAGAACCTTGCAATTGGGGTAATTTTCATGGCCTCCCAATCAAAAGCCTGCCCTAGGGGTGACAAAAAATTCTAACCTATTTCAATATCTTCAAGGGGGTACACAAGAAATCTTAACAAACACATGCGTATGGTCGTCTACATGTGGGGGCAGGGCTCCTGGAACTCATTTAAGGTTTTGATGTGAAATTCACTTTTTTCTAAACTTCTCTATCCTCACCTTGCCCATATTGAGATCTTCAAACTGATCAGGGAGGTCTGAGAACTCTCTCGTAGAACCGTAGAAGTTCACAAAGGTCGGACCGAATGTTGGTAGGAATCCTAGATAAGACAGATAAGAAACAAAAATAATGATTACTGCTATGTAACAATAACGTATTAATGGTAGACCTGAATCTAGAATTTGAAAGAAGTGGTTGACATTTGAATAAGCACATTTGCTGAAGAGCATGCAAAAAGTCTTGAATTCTCATTTCTCC
>BQKZ01002078.1:74333-101612 GCA_036244855.1 Temnopleurus reevesii
GGGAATTCTAACGCCAGGAGCTCCCGCGGGATTCCCATGAGAATGCAGAAACTGGTGGGAATCCCGCGGGATTCCCACGAGGATGCAGAAACTGGTGGGAATCCCATCTAAAATGAGCCGATTATGGGAACTCAATAACATGCGTGAATCTGTTCCAGTTGTTCCGATCACTACTGTATAGGGTTAAAGTCACTTAAAAATACTCTGAAATATATGCACTAATTTATGTAACATCTGTCGGGACTTTTCACATTTGTTGACCCTATTTTACATTCTAGTACTGTTCACTGATCGGCAGTTGTGTATGAATAAGTATATGTTCATTTATAGTGGAGTTGAAAAGTATAAAATTGCATTGCCCTCATTGCAGCTCTCTAAAATGTTATTGCTTGTAATGATATATTTCCCACAGCGAAAGAAGCATCGTGGTGTAGTGGTTCGACTCCCATCGCGGTTCGACTCTCATCCATGGCGTTAATTCCTTCAGCAAGAAATTTATCCAAATTGTGCTGCGCTCAACCCAGTTGAGATGAATGGGTACCTGGTAGGTATATATTCCTTGAAATTATAAATGCCTCACAGGCTGCTATTGTTAAAACCAGGGTAATAATGATGCATTAGAGACCTTTATCAAAGGTAATTAGCGTTATATAAGAAAAGCATATTATTAAAGCCATAGAAAATTTGATGATTCAAAGGAGCTCATTGCACCAAATCTTCAATGCACTTACTCTGTGGTACATCCTCCGCATGGTATGCTTTGACAATGAACATTCCTTTACGTAGTGACATACCAGCTGGTCTCAACAGATTCCTGAAAATTTCAAACACAGGAAAAAATATCATCATAGTAACAAAAAGGACTCTACTAAGACTTTAAAAAAGGAAATGCAGTTTATCTTTATTCAACAATATTCAAATCATTTCAAATAAACTTTTCTGAGCTGTCGGATGCTCAGGGCATCATAAGAAATCTTCTTCTGGATACAGTCCATTTATTCTCGGGACATTTCAATCCACATGAACATTACATAGTGCGTGATTTCCAAAGCTATGGTAAATTTTTGTTTCAGGAAATACTGTAATATGGTGTGAACTGAAACACTAGACTGTTCAGTCGTTCATGAAAAAAATATAAAAAAGCTCAGATCTTACTTGCTATCTTTTTTCCAATTCTCTTAACAGATTGAAAAGTATGTTCTGAACATTGTGAATTGAGTGATCTACCAACATTGGAAACAAATATGAGGATCTAAGCGTTGTCCCTGCTTTCTTGTTGATGTATTTTCTTAAATTAAATTTTTATAAAGCAATACTTGTTACGGAAGGACCTAATGAATGCATAATAAAGCATCTTTTGTAATGCATGAACTGTTATTTTCTATATTTCTCTTCAAAGAGTTTCTACCAAAGAAGCTGCATATTTTTCTTTGACACCAATGGGCAATAAGATCCTTAACTCATTCCACGTTTTCTTCGCATCAATGAACATCCGTTGGCCTGTTTTCTTCGCATTTTTGCACAGAGTTCCCATACAAACATGTACACTCCCTAAACAATACAACACACAGGGGGTTTACGGGTGAACGCACAAAGAGTTAAAGGGGAATTACACCCAGACAATAATGTACGGTCAGTAAATGAAGAAAAATCAGATGAACAAACTGTGAAATTTTGAGCAAAATCGGATTATCCGTTCAAAAGTTATGAATTTTCAAAGTTATCATTTCCACCTGTGCTGGGCATCCTTGAATTGGCAACGTATAGCCAATTAGCATAATCTGTGATGTCATACATGGAGAACTCCTCATGCACTTTGTATATGAATTTATTGAAAATGGATCAATATCATATTTCAAATGAGGAATCGGCACCGTTCTTTCTGGAATGCTTGCAGAATTGATGTGGCAATAATATACCTAACCGAAAAAACAAAATTTTGTCTACTTTTCTGGAAAAAGAGGAAAATGAGAAATTTTATGTACAAAGTGAATGGAAAGTTCTCCATGTTGGCAGCCATTTTGTGCATGTACGTATGCCAATTTAAGGAGCCCATGAGGGGTATAAATCAAAACTTTGAAAATTCATAACTTTCGAATGGATTGTCCGATTTTGCTCAAATTTTCACAGTTTGTTCATCTTATTTTTCTTCATTTAATGATAGCAATTTAATGTCTGAGTGTAGTTCCCCTTTAAACAACTGATCAACTTACGATTCAATGTCGTTGCCTTCTTCTGCTTTCTTGAAGACCTAGAGTACAGTAACAAGAAGAGAAAAGGCTTCGAATAGAATGTCATGAATGTAAATCTTACCTAAAGATGATTTCATCTCATTTTTGTTAGACATGCTGATTATAAAACAAATATGTCTTTCACAAAAGCATCATTATCTTTTTCTACTAAGACCACAATTATCACTAATAGCATTATTATAATCATCACAACCATCATCTCAGAACTACCCCACCATTGCCATTATCAGCAAACAGCATTTTCCTCATTATCAATCAACATCGACATCAACATCATCATCATCATCATCATCATCACCTCCACCACCATCCTCATCTCATTATTATCATCATCACCACCACCACCATCGTCATCATCATAATCATCATCATCATCATCATCCACCACTACGACCACAAGCATCATCATCCTCATCTTCAACTCACCGGTGCCTCATCACCTGACCCCAGCACACCCATACTGACGAGGAGGTAACCCTTGGCCCCAGCATTCGCATCATCAGCATTGGACAGGAGAAGCCATTTGTTGGCAATGTTATGATCCTCTTCTTCGTAGATGGAGCCGACATCGAGCTTGAAGTCGCCGATCAGGGCATCACTACGCAGCTGACGGGAATTGAATACCTGCAAAAGAGAAAAAGACATTGAAAATAAAAAATTGAGTTACCTCTATTGGAGGACAGGCATTCTTACCTGATTGGTACATAAACTAAATAAAATAACAAAAAGAAGACTATATTTTGGGAAATTTGTGTAGTTTATTGATACATGGTGATTGTGAAATTCAAATGTTACACCCTGGTTCTTGTTCCTTGAATGCAGTGAGCATCCGCTGGTAGCCATGCAATAGCTGGGTAATAATACATAGAGTGTTGAGAAACACTTCGTATCCAGCGCTATATAAATGTTGGGTATTACTATTATTATTACTATTGTCAGTGCTCAATATTCATTAAACTGACATTATTTTGCAATTTATGTAAGGAGTGAATCACCCCAAAAAACCTCTTGGTCACTTTACAGTCATTTGCAAAAGTTTAAGACCACTTGTCATATTTGTATTAACCTGTACACATTCATTGGTGGAGTCAGACAAGTTTCATTGACATCTTTGAGTGACATTTGCTCCAATTCACTGCTTAAAGCGAATATCGAGTACTTGCAAAGAACTTCAATTTGGAAAAATGAATGATTAAAATAATCTTATGTTACAAACAAAGCACAACGTGACTTGTGTAGACAAGGGAAAACTAATATGATAACCTCAAACCGGTTAAAAGCGAAATTATGCCATTCTCCATGTGCTTTGTCCACTGCAGCAAACACAGGAAGCAGCGCGTGGGACTGGTATAAAATCTGTCGGCCCGACATGGCCCAATTTTGACCCTTCATTTGCACATTTCTCTGCCATTATACATTTTCTTGCAAAACACTTTGGCACATATTATTTATTCATAGTTCTGAACATTCTTCTCACATTTTGTGCGATTCTGTGAACATTTATTTTATTTTTTTAACAAATACCAGAATATATCTTTAAACAGCAAGTTGTAGTGCTCAGACTATCAATGAAACCCTGGAAAAGGCAAATTAGTTTTGATATCTTGAAAAGATTTTGCCAGATCTCACACAATGATCCCCATTCCATCAGGCATGTGATTAAAGCAATGTCGATGATCAAATCATTGTGAGAGAGAGAGAGAGATCAGGCAAGATCTTTCTGAAAATTGAGGCACCTCTCTTTTATACAATGAAACTGATATTAACATGAACATTAGTTTTAATCATTTGAGCAGAAAATTAAGGACCAACTTGCACACATTTGTGAGTAAACCCCCTTTGAGTAGAGATATGACTGTATAGAGGCAATTGCAAAAACTTTTGCAATAGACTGTATAGTTGGTTATCCAATCGGTGAGGTACAGCAAAAACAGGAAGCATTTTTAGAGTGCTTGCAGACATTCCATGAGAAAGTTTTAAGCACTATATACAATGCTTCACTATAACATGATATTTACCCTTATATCCATCATAAAAAGATTCTGAGCCAGTGATTGGTCTAAATCCCTTCACGTAACTATTGATAACTCCCACCAGCATCTAAATTCCCTCAAATGTGACGTCATCCGTTAATAGTTTGGAAACTATCTACGGCTTCCCAGATGAACTATTACCGGTGACGTTTCTGTGATGTAACAAAACGGTGCGCGCTGTTTATGTTGTGTGGCAAAGCTGCTGTGCCGCGTTGTGATGATCGATTGCCACACGCGAGCTGGGCATGTTGGAGCACATGCACAGTACCGGGGCGGCCGTGCAAGGCCCGGGCCGTGTAGCCGCCCTGTGCTAGGCTGATTTGCGCGAAGGCGATTAAGGCTGCCTAATTTGACGTGTGCCAGTGTCAACTTCCTCGTTTTCTGATTGGATCCATTATTTGTTGCATCATTTAAAGAATGAAAATCTAATCTAACATCAGGGCTAACTTTGCATGTATTATCGATGACGGATATAAAACGATTATTTACTGCCTTCAGAAGGCTTTATAGTGAAACCATCATCCCCTCAGTCACGCCGATCGAGAGGCTATCATCCTGAGGGCTGCGCCCTCAGGATCATAGCCCTCTCGGCGTGACTTCGGGAAAGATAGTTCCCACTGCACCATCTGGCGGCCGTGAATAATTGTATATTATTATCATTATCATTATTATTACTATTATTATATACCACTCAAAAGAAGTTTTGAATCACTTTGTAATAATTCTCCTTCAGTATGGGCTCCCTTTTCAGGATGTGTCGTACAGCAAGAGGCCTACGGCAACTAATGCGTGAAAATTATTAGAGGGTATTTGATGATATGCAAGGCAGCTTGCAGTAGTGTAAGTCAGTGATGGAGCTTAAAAAACACTTGCATTTTATTTAAATTTGAGTAAAATAAAAATTAATTGCAGAAAAATGTTACAGCAGTCTATGCAGTACACTGTTACTAATGCTATGAACATCGGTCTGCAGCGAAAGCTTAAACAGACAATCAATAAAGAACCAATATGATTCCACTTTCTGTGAAAGTAAATTAATATGACATTCTCTCAACTCCCTGATTTTGTTATTTCCATATCTAGAACATAGCACAAGATTCAGGGCAGTCTGAGATTAGTTGGGATTTTTAACTACCACTTTTAATTGGTCATAAACAGCCAAATTAGCTCCCTTAACATAAACTCCTTACCAGTTTAATTATCCAAATGAATCATAGAAATATAATGAGTGATTACAAAAGTATACCATTGAGGTTGCAGAGATATGAAAGGATGTAAATGGAATCATTTTACATCCTGGGTATAAACCATATCTTCCTGTCTAGCTCCTATCTACCCATCCTGACCTTAATCAGAATGTTAATGAACACATGGACCTGCATGTAAATTAACTGTATTTTAATTCCATCAGGTTGGGACATTATACCATGATAAGCTGTAGAGAAACTTCGAAGGACTACTTGTTTGGTCATAACCAATATGAGAGCTTATTTTGAAATGAACTCATCAACGGCCAGTGTTGGGATCCGACTACTTGCTATCTACAGTACGTTTTTCCTTTGTTTTCTAAAAGCTGCAATTTCAAATTTTAATATGAATTCAAATTTTAATTTGAATTCAAATTTGTTAAGATTGTCAGGTATATAAACTTTTGAAAGCAAGTTCTATTTTTCATTATTTGCCTTTTTTTCAAATGAGACATTGGCTTTATAATGGTATTCTACTTTTCAGATTTGTCTTTAAAAAGATTATAATCCATGTTATTACAGAATATCAACATTAAGTGTATGAAATCAATGGAATATTTAGAGGATGATCAGATCACATAAAGGTTTTTAATTTAATAATGTGCGTCTTCGTATAACCATTTTTCATGTTATTGCACAAATAAAAAATAACTAAAAAAGAGAGAAGATAGTGACCTAAATGTGTTGCCATGATTATTTAGTAGACCCCTTATGAGAATTCATATTTGTCTGCTAACTTCATATAGAGTTAATTTTGACATATATAGTATCACATATAGTTGAAAAAGAGTATGGAGTTTAATTAAAGCTACGCCAAATAAAAGGCAAATATCATATTTCATTCTGTAACATCTGTCTCATACGTAAGTAGAATTTGCATGGTTTGACCCAATAAATGGCCACATACTGGGCTTTAAATTTGGTTGGTCATCATTTCGTGACGGCCTTCAGAAAAAGAGTTTTATCTCAATGACACACAGCTGGACACTAGTATCATCTACATACACTGGTGTTTATAATTATCTCATTAGTCATACAGCTTCTTTGCCTTGGTAGATTAAGTGTACACAGGAATTATTTTGGGGTTTATTATTTTGCAAAAAAAGTTATTTGTAAGTTGTATTTACTTATTCATTGATCTAATTTATTCTAGTATAGTTGCTCCATATGTGATAATATTCTTACATGCAATATACATAAATACATGATTGCCTTTGTTTTGGTCTTCAAATTTGCAATCTGATAGATTTCTATTTGATCCTTACTTAATACTTATATAGAAAGTACAATTGCAAATAATATTTCACAACAAAGCTACAAATTCTGCAAAAAAAGGAATATAAATTGCTTTGCTATTTAAGAACTTATAACAATTTCACATAAACTTGGCTGTATGACAGGGGGTATGAGTGAACAAATCTTTTTCTGTTTTGTATACCAGGAACAAATCTGAATGTTTCTGATTGATAGGTTATTGAGCTAGCTCAAACATGTCTTTGTTTCCCTGTTTATTAACCTACTGGTTTATCAATTTATTAATTCATTCATTCATACAGAGAGTCCGTCATTCAGTCATTTATCTATTTCTATTTTACACTGTACCTATTTATATCTTTTTTAATGATTGTTAAATAGGAACAAAAATGCTGTAAATTATAACATTCAATGCCGATGGTATGAAGCACTTCCATCACATCAGTCTGTATTACTTCACCCTTGGGGATAATTTCTACCACCAGTTTCCATCAATGAATGGTCTGGAAACCCAACACTATGATGCTGGTAGGACACCAGACCTTATACCTTAATACTTGATTGCATTATCATGTTACAAATCACACACATGCACTTCCATTATTGGGTCAAAAGAGACAACAAGGGAGCATCCAAAGAGTCCGACAGCCCACCAGTCCGACAGCTCACGAGTCCGACAGAAATGAATATAAGCCTACTACATCGACAATTTTCAAAATGAGGTTCGAGCTAGACATTTTTACTTTCACGCTCGCAAGATCGACACTGACAAATNTCCATACCTTCCTTATTTATTTCCTTTCCATCTTCCTCCTCCCATCCCTCCTCCATCCATACCTTCCTTATTTATTTCCTTTCCATCTTCCTCCTCCCATCCCTCCTCCATCCATACCTTCCTTATTTATTTCCTTTCCATCTTCCTCCTCCCATCCCTCCTCCATCCATACCTTCCTTATTTATTTCCTTTCCATCTTCCTCCTCCCATCCCTCCTCCATCCATACCTTCCTTATTTATTTCCTTTCCATCTTCCTCCTCCCATCCCTCCTCCATCCATACCTTCCTTATTTATTTCCTTTCCATCTTCCTCCTCCCATCCCTCCTCCATCCATACCTTCCTTATTTATTTCCTTTCCATCTTCCTCCTCCCATCCCTCCTCCATCCATACCTTCCTTATTTATTTCCTTTCCATCTTCCTCCTCCCATCCCTCCTCCATCCATACCTTCCTTATTTATTTCCTTTCCATCTTCCTCCTCCCATCCCTCCTCCATCCATACCTTCCTTATTTATTTCCTTTCCATCTTCCTCCTCCCATCCCTCCTCCATCCATACCTTCCTTATTTATTTCCTTTCCATCTTCCTCCTCCCATCCCTCCTCCATCCATACCTTCCTTATTTATTTCCTTTCCATCTTCCTCCTCCCATCCCTCCTCCATCCATACCTTCCTTATTTATTTCCTTTCCATCTTCCTCCTCCCATCCCTCCTCCATCCATACCTTCCTTATTTATTTCCTTTCCATCTTCCTCCTCCCATCCCTCCTCCATCCATACCTTCCTTATTTATTTCCTTTCCATCTTCCTCCTCCCATCCCTCCTCCATCCATACCTTCCTTATTTATTTCCTTTCCATCTTCCTCCTCCCATCCCTCCTCCATCCATACCTTCCTTATTTATTTCCTTTCCATCTTCCTCCTCCCATCCCTCCTCCATCCATACCTTCCTTATTTATTTCCTTTCCATCTTCCTCCTCCCATCCCTCCTCCATCCATACCTTCCTTATTTATTTCCTTTCCATCTTCCTCCTCCCATCCCTCCTCCATCCATACCTTCCTTATTTATTTCCTTTCCATCTTCCTCCTCCCATCCCTCCTCCATCCATACCTTCCTTATTTATTTCCTTTCCATCTTCCTCCTCCCATCCCTCCTCCATCCATACCTTCCTTATTTATTTCCTTTCCATCTTCCTCCTCCCATCCCTCCTCCATCCATACCTTCCTTATTTATTTCCTTTCCATCTTCCTCCTCCCATCCCTCCTCCATCCATACCTTCCTTATTTATTTCCTTTCCATCTTCCTCCTCCCATCCCTCCTCCATCCATACCTTCCTTATTTATTTCCTTTCCATCTTCCTCCTCCCATCCCTCCTCCATCCATACCTTCCTTATTTATTTCCTTTCCATCTTCCTCCTCCCATCCCTCCTCCATCCATACCTTCCTTATTTATTTCCTTTCCATCTTCCTCCTCCCATCCCTCCTCCATCCATACCTTCCTTATTTATTTCCTTTCCATCTTCCTCCTCCCATCCCTCCTCCATCCATACCTTCCTTATTTATTTCCTTTCCATCTTCCTCCTCCCATCCCTCCTCCATCCATACCTTCCTTATTTATTTCCTTTCCATCTTCCTCCTCCCATCCCTCCTCCATCCATACCTTCCTTATTTATTTCCTTTCCATCTTCCTCCTCCCATCCCTCCTCCATCCATACCTTCCTTATTTATTTCCTTTCCATCTTCCTCCTCCCATCCCTCCTCCATCCATACCTTCCTTATTTATTTCCTTTCCATCTTCCTCCTCCCATCCCTCCTCCATCCATACCTTCCTTATTTATTTCCTTTCCATCTTCCTCCTCCCATCCCTCCTCCATCCATACCTTCCTTATTTATTTCCTTTCCATCTTCCTCCTCCCATCCCTCCTCCATCCATACCTTCCTTATTTATTTCCTTTCCATCTTCCTCCTCCCATCCCTCCTCCATCCATACCTTCCTTATTTATTTCCTTTCCATCTTCCTCCTCCCATCCCTCCTCCATCCATACCTTCCTTATTTATTTCCTTTCCATCTTCCTCCTCCCATCCCTCCTCCATCCATACCTTCCTTATTTATTTCCTTTCCATCTTCCTCCTCCCATCCCTCCTCCATCCATACCTTCCTTATTTATTTCCTTTCCATCTTCCTCCTCCCATCCCTCCTCCATCCATACCTTCCTTATTTATTTCCTTTCCATCTTCCTCCTCCCATCCCTCCTCCATCCATACCTTCCTTATTTATTTCCTTTCCATCTTCCTCCTCCCATCCCTCCTCCATCCATACCTTCCTTATTTATTTCCTTTCCATCTTCCTCCTCCCATCCCTCCTCCATCCATACCTTCCTTATTTATTTCCTTTCCATCTTCCTCCTCCCATCCCTCCTCCATCCATACCTTCCTTATTTATTTCCTTTCCATCTTCCTCCTCCCATCCCTCCTCCATCCATACCTTCCTTATTTATTTCCTTTCCATCTTCCTCCTCCCATCCCTCCTCCATCCATACCTTCCTTATTTATTTCCTTTCCATCTTCCTCCTCCCATCCCTCCTCCATCCATACCTTCCTTATTTATTTCCTTTCCATCTTCCTCCTCCCATCCCTCCTCCATCCATACCTTCCTTATTTATTTCCTTTCCATCTTCCTCCTCCCATCCCTCCTCCATCCATACCTTCCTTATTTATTTCCTTTCCATCTTCCTCCTCCCATCCCTCCTCCATCCATACCTTCCTTATTTATTTCCTTTCCATCTTCCTCCTCCCATCCCTCCTCCATCCATACCTTCCTTATTTATTTCCTTTCCATCTTCCTCCTCCCATCCCTCCTCCATCCATACCTTCCTTATTTATTTCCTTTCCATCTTCCTCCTCCCATCCCTCCTCCATCCATACCTTCCTTATTTATTTCCTTTCCATCTTCCTCCTCCCATCCCTCCTCCATCCATACCTTCCTTATTTATTTCCTTTCCATCTTCCTCCTCCCATCCCTCCTCCATCCATACCTTCCTTATTTATTTCCTTTCCATCTTCCTCCTCCCATCCCTCCTCCATCCATACCTTCCTTATTTATTTCCTTTCCATCTTCCTCCTCCCATCCCTCCTCCATCCATACCTTCCTTATTTATTTCCTTTCCATCTTCCTCCTCCCATCCCTCCTCCATCCATACCTTCCTTATTTATTTCCTTTCCATCTTCCTCCTCCCATCCCTCCTCCATCCATACCTTCCTTATTTATTTCCTTTCCATCTTCCTCCTCCCATCCCTCCTCCATCCATACCTTCCTTATTTATTTCCTTTCCATCTTCCTCCTCCCATCCCTCCTCCATCCATACCTTCCTTATTTATTTCCTTTCCATCTTCCTCCTCCCATCCCTCCTCCATCCATACCTTCCTTATTTATTTCCTTTCCATCTTCCTCCTCCCATCCCTCCTCCATCCATACCTTCCTTATTTATTTCCTTTCCATCTTCCTCCTCCCATCCCTCCTCCATCCATACCTTCCTTATTTATTTCCTTTCCATCTTCCTCCTCCCATCCCTCCTCCATCCATACCTTCCTTATTTATTTCCTTTCCATCTTCCTCCTCCCATCCCTCCTCCATCCATACCTTCCTTATTTATTTCCTTTCCATCTTCCTCCTCCCATCCCTCCTCCATCCATACCTTCCTTATTTATTTCCTTTCCATCTTCCTCCTCCCATCCCTCCTCCATCCATACCTTCCTTATTTATTTCCTTTCCATCTTCCTCCTCCCATCCCTCCTCCATCCATACCTTCCTTATTTATTTCCTTTCCATCTTCCTCCTCCCATCCCTCCTCCATCCATACCTTCCTTATTTATTTCCTTTCCATCTTCCTCCTCCCATCCCTCCTCCATCCATACCTTCCTTATTTATTTCCTTTCCATCTTCCTCCTCCCATCCCTCCTCCATCCATACCTTCCTTATTTATTTCCTTTCCATCTTCCTCCTCCCATCCCTCCTCCATCCATACCTTCCTTATTTATTTCCTTTCCATCTTCCTCCTCCCATCCCTCCTCCATCCATACCTTCCTTATTTATTTCCTTTCCATCTTCCTCCTCCCATCCCTCCTCCATCCATACCTTCCTTATTTATTTCCTTTCCATCTTCCTCCTCCCATCCCTCCTCCATCCATACCTTCCTTATTTATTTCCTTTCCATCTTCCTCCTCCCATCCCTCCTCCATCCATACCTTCCTTATTTATTTCCTTTCCATCTTCCTCCTCCCATCCCTCCTCCATCCATACCTTCCTTATTTATTTCCTTTCCATCTTCCTCCTCCCATCCCTCCTCCATCCATACCTTCCTTATTTATTTCCTTTCCATCTTCCTCCTCCCATCCCTCCTCCATCCATACCTTCCTTATTTATTTCCTTTCCATCTTCCTCCTCCCATCCCTCCTCCATCCATACCTTCCTTATTTATTTCCTTTCCATCTTCCTCCTCCCATCCCTCCTCCATCCATACCTTCCTTATTTATTTCCTTTCCATCTTCCTCCTCCCATCCCTCCTCCATCCATACCTTCCTTATTTATTTCCTTTCCATCTTCCTCCTCCCATCCCTCCTCCATCCATACCTTCCTTATTTATTTCCTTTCCATCTTCCTCCTCCCATCCCTCCTCCATCCATACCTTCCTTATTTATTTCCTTTCCATCTTCCTCCTCCCATCCCTCCTCCATCCATACCTTCCTTATTTATTTCCTTTCCATCTTCCTCCTCCCATCCCTCCTCCATCCATACCTTCCTTATTTATTTCCTTTCCATCTTCCTCCTCCCATCCCTCCTCCATCCATACCTTCCTTATTTATTTCCTTTCCATCTTCCTCCTCCCATCCCTCCTCCATCCATACCTTCCTTATTTATTTCCTTTCCATCTTCCTCCTCCCATCCCTCCTCCATCCATACCTTCCTTATTTATTTCCTTTCCATCTTCCTCCTCCCATCCCTCCTCCATCCATACCTTCCTTATTTATTTCCTTTCCATCTTCCTCCTCCCATCCCTCCTCCATCCATACCTTCCTTATTTATTTCCTTTCCATCTTCCTCCTCCCATCCCTCCTCCATCCATACCTTCCTTATTTATTTCCTTTCCATCTTCCTCCTCCCATCCCTCCTCCATCCATACCTTCCTTATTTATTTCCTTTCCATCTTCCTCCTCCCATCCCTCCTCCATCCATACCTTCCTTATTTA
This sequence comes from Temnopleurus reevesii, assembly GCA_036244855.1. Lineage (NCBI taxonomy): Eukaryota > Metazoa > Echinodermata > Echinoidea > Temnopleuroida > Temnopleuridae > Temnopleurus > Temnopleurus reevesii. The sequence goes on from BQKZ01002078.1 coordinate 87,139, forward strand.
TTTCCTTTCCATCTTCCTCCTCCCATCCCTCCTCCATCCATACCTTCCTTATTTATTTCCTTTCCATCTTCCTCCTCCCATCCCTCCTCCATCCATACCTTCCTTATTTATTTCCTTTCCATCTTCCTCCTCCCATCCCTCCTCCATCCATACCTTCCTTATTTATTTCCTTTCCATCTTCCTCCTCCCATCCCTCCTCCATCCATACCTTCCTTATTTATTTCCTTTCCATCTTCCTCCTCCCATCCCTCCTCCATCCATACCTTCCTTATTTATTTCCTTTCCATCTTCCTCCTCCCATCCCTCCTCCATCCATACCTTCCTTATTTATTTCCTTTCCATCTTCCTCCTCCCATCCCTCCTCCATCCATACCTTCCTTATTTATTTCCTTTCCATCTTCCTCCTCCCATCCCTCCTCCATCCATACCTTCCTTATTTATTTCCTTTCCATCTTCCTCCTCCCATCCCTCCTCCATCCATACCTTCCTTATTTATTTCCTTTCCATCTTCCTCCTCCCATCCCTCCTCCATCCATACCTTCCTTATTTATTTCCTTTCCATCTTCCTCCTCCCATCCCTCCTCCATCCATACCTTCCTTATTTATTTCCTTTCCATCTTCCTCCTCCCATCCCTCCTCCATCCATACCTTCCTTATTTATTTCCTTTCCATCTTCCTCCTCCCATCCCTCCTCCATCCATACCTTCCTTATTTATTTCCTTTCCATCTTCCTCCTCCCATCCCTCCTCCATCCATACCTTCCTTATTTATTTCCTTTCCATCTTCCTCCTCCCATCCCTCCTCCATCCATACCTTCCTTATTTATTTCCTTTCCATCTTCCTCCTCCCATCCCTCCTCCATCCATACCTTCCTTATTTATTTCCTTTCCATCTTCCTCCTCCCATCCCTCCTCCATCCATACCTTCCTTATTTATTTCCTTTCCATCTTCCTCCTCCCATCCCTCCTCCATCCATACCTTCCTTATTTATTTCCTTTCCATCTTCCTCCTCCCATCCCTCCTCCATCCATACCTTCCTTATTTATTTCCTTTCCATCTTCCTCCTCCCATCCCTCCTCCATCCATACCTTCCTTATTTATTTCCTTTCCATCTTCCTCCTCCCATCCCTCCTCCATCCATACCTTCCTTATTTATTTCCTTTCCATCTTCCTCCTCCCATCCCTCCTCCATCCATACCTTCCTTATTTATTTCCTTTCCATCTTCCTCCTCCCATCCCTCCTCCATCCATACCTTCCTTATTTATTTCCTTTCCATCTTCCTCCTCCCATCCCTCCTCCATCCATACCTTCCTTATTTATTTCCTTTCCATCTTCCTCCTCCCATCCCTCCTCCATCCATACCTTCCTTATTTATTTCCTTTCCATCTTCCTCCTCCCATCCCTCCTCCATCCATACCTTCCTTATTTATTTCCTTTCCATCTTCCTCCTCCCATCCCTCCTCCATCCATACCTTCCTTATTTATTTCCTTTCCATCTTCCTCCTCCCATCCCTCCTCCATCCATACCTTCCTTATTTATTTCCTTTCCATCTTCCTCCTCCCATCCCTCCTCCATCCATACCTTCCTTATTTATTTCCTTTCCATCTTCCTCCTCCCATCCCTCCTCCATCCATACCTTCCTTATTTATTTCCTTTCCATCTTCCTCCTCCCATCCCTCCTCCATCCATACCTTCCTTATTTATTTCCTTTCCATCTTCCTCCTCCCATCCCTCCTCCATCCATACCTTCCTTATTTATTTCCTTTCCATCTTCCTCCTCCCATCCCTCCTCCATCCATACCTTCCTTATTTATTTCCTTTCCATCTTCCTCCTCCCATCCCTCCTCCATCCATACCTTCCTTATTTATTTCCTTTCCATCTTCCTCCTCCCATCCCTCCTCCATCCATACCTTCCTTATTTATTTCCTTTCCATCTTCCTCCTCCCATCCCTCCTCCATCCATACCTTCCTTATTTATTTCCTTTCCATCTTCCTCCTCCCATCCCTCCTCCATCCATACCTTCCTTATTTATTTCCTTTCCATCTTCCTCCTCCCATCCCTCCTCCATCCATACCTTCCTTATTTATTTCCTTTCCATCTTCCTCCTCCCATCCCTCCTCCATCCATACCTTCCTTATTTATTTCCTTTCCATCTTCCTCCTCCCATCCCTCCTCCATCCATACCTTCCTTATTTATTTCCTTTCCATCTTCCTCCTCCCATCCCTCCTCCATCCATACCTTCCTTATTTATTTCCTTTCCATCTTCCTCCTCCCATCCCTCCTCCATCCATACCTTCCTTATTTATTTCCTTTCCATCTTCCTCCTCCCATCCCTCCTCCATCCATACCTTCCTTATTTATTTCCTTTCCATCTTCCTCCTCCCATCCCTCCTCCATCCATACCTTCCTTATTTATTTCCTTTCCATCTTCCTCCTCCCATCCCTCCTCCATCCATACCTTCCTTATTTATTTCCTTTCCATCTTCCTCCTCCCATCCCTCCTCCATCCATACCTTCCTTATTTATTTCCTTTCCATCTTCCTCCTCCCATCCCTCCTCCATCCATACCTTCCTTATTTATTTCCTTTCCATCTTCCTCCTCCCATCCCTCCTCCATCCATACCTTCCTTATTTATTTCCTTTCCATCTTCCTCCTCCCATCCCTCCTCCATCCATACCTTCCTTATTTATTTCCTTTCCATCTTCCTCCTCCCATCCCTCCTCCATCCATACCTTCCTTATTTATTTCCTTTCCATCTTCCTCCTCCCATCCCTCCTCCATCCATACCTTCCTTATTTATTTCCTTTCCATCTTCCTCCTCCCATCCCTCCTCCATCCATACCTTCCTTATTTATTTCCTTTCCATCTTCCTCCTCCCATCCCTCCTCCATCCATACCTTCCTTATTTATTTCCTTTCCATCTTCCTCCTCCCATCCCTCCTCCATCCATACCTTCCTTATTTATTTCCTTTCCATCTTCCTCCTCCCATCCCTCCTCCATCCATACCTTCCTTATTTATTTCCTTTCCATCTTCCTCCTCCCATCCCTCCTCCATCCATACCTTCCTTATTTATTTCCTTTCCATCTTCCTCCTCCCATCCCTCCTCCATCCATACCTTCCTTATTTATTTCCTTTCCATCTTCCTCCTCCCATCCCTCCTCCATCCATACCTTCCTTATTTATTTCCTTTCCATCTTCCTCCTCCCATCCCTCCTCCATCCATACCTTCCTTATTTATTTCCTTTCCATCTTCCTCCTCCCATCCCTCCTCCATCCATACCTTCCTTATTTATTTCCTTTCCATCTTCCTCCTCCCATCCCTCCTCCATCCATACCTTCCTTATTTATTTCCTTTCCATCTTCCTCCTCCCATCCCTCCTCCATCCATACCTTCCTTATTTATTTCCTTTCCATCTTCCTCCTCCCATCCCTCCTCCATCCATACCTTCCTTATTTATTTCCTTTCCATCTTCCTCCTCCCATCCCTCCTCCATCCATACCTTCCTTATTTATTTCCTTTCCATCTTCCTCCTCCCATCCCTCCTCCATCCATACCTTCCTTATTTATTTCCTTTCCATCTTCCTCCTCCCATCCCTCCTCCATCCATACCTTCCTTATTTATTTCCTTTCCATCTTCCTCCTCCCATCCCTCCTCCATCCATACCTTCCTTATTTATTTCCTTTCCATCTTCCTCCTCCCATCCCTCCTCCATCCATACCTTCCTTATTTATTTCCTTTCCATCTTCCTCCTCCCATCCCTCCTCCATCCATACCTTCCTTATTTATTTCCTTTCCATCTTCCTCCTCCCATCCCTCCTCCATCCATACCTTCCTTATTTATTTCCTTTCCATCTTCCTCCTCCCATCCCTCCTCCATCCATACCTTCCTTATTTATTTCCTTTCCATCTTCCTCCTCCCATCCCTCCTCCATCCATACCTTCCTTATTTATTTCCTTTCCATCTTCCTCCTCCCATCCCTCCTCCATCCATACCTTCCTTATTTATTTCCTTTCCATCTTCCTCCTCCCATCCCTCCTCCATCCATACCTTCCTTATTTATTTCCTTTCCATCTTCCTCCTCCCATCCCTCCTCCATCCATACCTTCCTTATTTATTTCCTTTCCATCTTCCTCCTCCCATCCCTCCTCCATCCATACCTTCCTTATTTATTTCCTTTCCATCTTCCTCCTCCCATCCCTCCTCCATCCATACCTTCCTTATTTATTTCCTTTCCATCTTCCTCCTCCCATCCCTCCTCCATCCATACCTTCCTTATTTATTTCCTTTCCATCTTCCTCCTCCCATCCCTCCTCCATCCATACCTTCCTTATTTATTTCCTTTCCATCTTCCTCCTCCCATCCCTCCTCCATCCATACCTTCCTTATTTATTTCCTTTCCATCTTCCTCCTCCCATCCCTCCTCCATCCATACCTTCCTTATTTATTTCCTTTCCATCTTCCTCCTCCCATCCCTCCTCCATCCATACCTTCCTTATTTATTTCCTTTCCATCTTCCTCCTCCCATCCCTCCTCCATCCATACCTTCCTTATTTATTTCCTTTCCATCTTCCTCCTCCCATCCCTCCTCCATCCATACCTTCCTTATTTATTTCCTTTCCATCTTCCTCCTCCCATCCCTCCTCCATCCATACCTTCCTTATTTATTTCCTTTCCATCTTCCTCCTCCCATCCCTCCTCCATCCATACCTTCCTTATTTATTTCCTTTCCATCTTCCTCCTCCCATCCCTCCTCCATCCATACCTTCCTTATTTATTTCCTTTCCATCTTCCTCCTCCCATCCCTCCTCCATCCATACCTTCCTTATTTATTTCCTTTCCATCTTCCTCCTCCCATCCCTCCTCCATCCATACCTTCCTTATTTATTTCCTTTCCATCTTCCTCCTCCCATCCCTCCTCCATCCATACCTTCCTTATTTATTTCCTTTCCATCTTCCTCCTCCCATCCCTCCTCCATCCATACCTTCCTTATTTATTTCCTTTCCATCTTCCTCCTCCCATCCCTCCTCCATCCATACCTTCCTTATTTATTTCCTTTCCATCTTCCTCCTCCCATCCCTCCTCCATCCATACCTTCCTTATTTATTTCCTTTCCATCTTCCTCCTCCCATCCCTCCTCCATCCATACCTTCCTTATTTATTTCCTTTCCATCTTCCTCCTCCCATCCCTCCTCCATCCATACCTTCCTTATTTATTTCCTTTCCATCTTCCTCCTCCCATCCCTCCTCCATCCATACCTTCCTTATTTATTTCCTTTCCATCTTCCTCCTCCCATCCCTCCTCCATCCATACCTTCCTTATTTATTTCCTTTCCATCTTCCTCCTCCCATCCCTCCTCCATCCATACCTTCCTTATTTATTTCCTTTCCATCTTCCTCCTTCCACCCCTCCCTCCTTCCCTCATACATTCATTCCCTCCTTCCCCTCTCATCTACTCCTTCCTTCATTCTTTATTCTACGAGAGAGAGCTGATCCTCTACGATTTCTCCCTCTGAATCCTTTTAAAAAGCCATTTTGTTGATGCACCATATATTGATTTCGAACTTACCATCTCCACCTTCCTCCACGACGGCTCCAGCTCCTCCTCCTCCTCCCCCTCCTCCCTTGGCGCCACCAGATGGAGGTGGTTCAGATCCAGGGGGAGCATTGTAGGTCACATTACAAATCACCACTGCCTGTGAATGGGAATAGAAATAAGTATCATGGTCACATGGAGCTGTATATTAGAAAGATTGTAGCCTCTTAATTGGAACCTAGGAATTAATAGTGAAAGGGTTAGTTTCTGGTAATTTAATATTCCTGAGACATTTTTTAAGCGTGGTGGGAATTCAACTACATATAAAAATCGAATATAGATTTTCTTGATTCTTCAAAACTAATGATAAAGTAGTTGACAGCTTAAATACTGAAGAGATCATCCTTTAAAAATATATCAAAATATGATGGATACAAAAAACAGGAAGTATAACTGCACCCTACAATATGTAACTAAACCTTTTTTCATAATCTTTTTAGACTACCACAGTTGACAATGACATGCAGTAATTGTGTATGGGATACAAATAAGTGTGGATGTTTGTCTACAGAAACATTGATGGAGTACAATGTTTCTAATAAATGAAAATTGTTCTGTCATGCCTTCAGCACAGAAAACAATCAATCTATTGAGAATATAATTTATGGCTTTTCCTAAAATGAGATTGAACGTCTTTGTCATCAATCATTAGAACCGTTCATCTTCATAACCACCTTAAAATAGAAAATTCTGATATTAAAACCATTAATCATGAGCTTTTTACAAGTTCTCTCCTTTTCTGAACATATCAAAACTAGTTGAAATTTATTGGGCTATTAGACGATGTGACTTTCATTTTTCATTCAGATGTCTATGAATTTTAAAACCTAAATATAATCAGCGACAATTATTGTTTCTTATCGCAAATTGATTTATGAAAGAGGATATTCTTAATGCTCGGATATAAATATATTTAAAAAACAGAATAAGTCTGAAAACTTTCTGATTCAACCAATTGAAATAAATAATAGTTTTCTTCAGGAACCAATCAAGAGAAGTACAGGAAATCAAATAACAAGGCTAGCTGCTCATCAGGAAACTTTCTTTCACAGCTTTGAGGAAAAGCTAAAGAGAGAAAACAAGACGTATTGCTGTGACATTTAACAAAATTGAGACTTGGTTTCTAGCCAACATGAATCCAGCGTGGATTCAATGTTTCCCAAACTGATTACGTAAAGGAAGGAAATGGGGCTGATTATCATACTGTGTCCTAAATGACATGTGCCATAGCATTTTATCATCTGCCAGAAATTCTTCTGAAACTGAAAATACACTCCTCAGAAAGGCCAGGGATCAATTTTCAATTGATTATCATCATGAAACAACTGAAATCACTCATCTGTGAAAATGATAACAGTGTATCTGATGAAATGCAAGATAGTTGAAAAGTATTTTGAGTTAGTTTCAGAAATATAGAACCTTAATAAAAAAAAATATATATATATATATAACTTTTAATACTTGCTTGATTTTCCTTTTTTTTATTTGCTTGATTTTTGTGTTGCTGTTTGAGAAAAAATATCAACTGGGTTTCTCCTTTAATGTAAAGGAAGGAAATGGGACTGATCATCATGAGGAATACAGTGTCCTAAATGATATGAGCCATAGCATTTTATCATCTGTCAGAAACCCTTTACAGAAAATACCAAAAAAGCTGTGGATCAATTTTTAATTGATCATCATGTAAGAACTGATATCACTCATCTGTGAAAATGATCAGTGTTTTTGATGACATATTGCATTCCTTGGAACACTTGAGCGCTTAACTGGCTTACTCGGCAGTTATAGCCAGGGTAATAATATCGTACCTAGTATCAAGCGCAGTATAGTGATTGCGCTATATGAATTGACCTATTATTATTATTTGGGGTATTCCCAGAAATATGCTTGCCGGATTTTCCTCAAACTTTTTCCTTGTCTAATTTTGATGCTTGAGTTGAAAAAGGTGTTTGTAAACTGGGTTTCTCCTTTAAAGTAAAGATAGCAGGGAGCTACGTCAAGCTCTAAAGAACTAAGAAGGAGGTAATTGACTTGACAGGTAGCACACAGTCAATGTAGCAGAACCCTCCCTATCGATGCGTACAAGTGAACAACCATTAACTACTCCATCACATCAATATGCTATGAACATAACCCCTCAATATGAAACACTTTTGTGAGGATAAATTATATTTAGGGATAAGTTCCAGGACTTGAAAGAGGTTTTGGATTAAATGTAGTTCCAAGGGATTGTAAATTAAATATTTTTCAATTGAATAATTCTTTTTCTGCAGCAACACTTTTTAAAATGTCTATTATTGTTTTTGAGGAAGATTACAGGAGTAGGTGTCTGAAGACTTAATACTTATTACTATAGATCTCCAACAGATTTGGTGACATTTCATCATGACCAAGGTAGGGTAATGAATATCATTTCAGCTCCAGTCATGCCTCAGATCATCCTGACCCAACACTATTCTCAGTCCAGTTGAGTCCTCTGTGATCCGACATATGCATGCCTTCAGAGTGGGCATTGAATCAGGTCAACGAGAGCTCAACTGAACTAAGAAGAATTAGTATTTAATCAGGGTGATATACGATTTTGGATATGAGGAATTCTCACAAGGAATAGACCGACGAAATCAGTCTAATGGTCAACGTATCAGATCCTTGAATTTTTACTCAAACTCGGCTTGGGCTTTAACGTCCTAAAAGCCCCCACGAACTGCAACCGAGTGATTATTTCAACTTCATCATTCAGGAAGTTACCATTACTAGGAGAAATATTGACATGACTCATATTTGTACATGGCTAATTTCAGCCTCATATCTCAACCCATAGGCAGCCTACACTGCATAGTATCACATACATACAGGAGAGCACTGCAACAAGAGCCAAAGAACCTCCCACTTCTAACACCCACACAAATATGCCAATGTTCTGCTTTAATGGTATATTATTCATTTGTTATAGTCTCGTAACCAGGTCTTTTTCTTTTCTGATACAATCCCACAGCATGGATTAAAGTTTCTTCATAGTTCATATTTTTGGTCTTAACCGAAAAAGCCGAGTCTGGAATTAGCAATGTCATGATATAATTGGAAGATTCCTGAGTCAGTTCATCAGAAAGGGGCTTGAGCAAGTAAATTGATAGATATATACCGGTAGACTCAAGCAATTAAGTCGTCACACCTTGAATCCATCTTGCCTTTTCTAGGAGTGTTCAGTAAAGGTTATGTTCATGATATACACACATAGGCCTGTATGAAAAAGGATTTTCAGATAATTTATATAAAATGTTAAATTGGTAGGTAGAATTAAATCAAAGGACAGATCTTCGTCAGAATATTTCATCACTAACTCTCTAATGAATAAACTAGGAAAGTCCCAAGACCAAATAATCTCAGAATAAATTCAATATATTTGTATTTTTGAGGATACAATATTCGGAATTGAATGGTAAAAACATTCTCGTTTGCACATCGTGAGACAACTGATCAACTCTCTTCAATGATTCAAATTTAGTTAGTTAACTACCCTTGCTATCCAATGACACAACTATTCCTCAGGACAAAAAAATTATTTGGGAACAATGCCACATGTTATAATTTTTCAAATATAATTTCCTATCAAAATACCTCGATAGCAGACTGAATTACTTATTTTTCCACCTGCTTATCATTCGTACCAAAACACAAATGGCATGATGCAGAATACGGTTACAAAAAACTTACTCCATTAAAATCGAGGGGAAAAATCTTACAGATTTCTATAAACCACAAAACAATGAGCATGCGTCAATGTTTACTTTTTTAAAGGCCTTCCATGGCTTTGTCTCTTTCATAAGACCTTTTAAATCACGCTCTCTAGCATCCGACCTTTATTTCTTATGACCACTAGACGTATACACACAAGGCCAGGCCCAGCGTCCATTGCACCTCTATCTTCATTTCATTAACAATGCAATAACTTGAGCATTAAAATCGTCCATGCATGTTACTCCTTTGTATTTATTTCAACAGATAAATACTTCCTCTATAATGGAACAAATAGAATTTCCCAGACCGTATGAACTCTGGCTCAAGGTACTTCTCAAGCTTGTACCACCAGATGACGTTATTTAAAAAATTAAGAAGCAAGATTCCCATCTTTGTTCCAAAATCTATTTCACTAATTTCCAGAAGCAAAATGAAAACTATTCTAATTTTCTCGATTCAGATAAAACTCAAGATGAAAGTAAATTTCTATGTTTTCCAGAAAAATGTTATCAAAATCACGAAAGACGAGGTAGGATGGTATTAGATTAAAATGTTACTTATTCATATCATTCTGGTCAAGATTGCACAGTTTGTAATATTGTGAACGTAATTTTGGTGTAACATTACCACAATCAGAGATTATTGGCACTATTTGAACTATTTTTCAAAATAAATGTTCCATGAAAAGCTTCTTGAATAATATGTAAAATATATTATTCATGAATTTGGACAATCAGAGACATAAAAAATGCCCGGGTAAGTATGGGCTGATCAAGGGGCCTGTAACACAAAAGATGCAATTAAATTTGCAATAAATATTCATCGTTAGTCTATGGCAAAACGTGTACTGAAGAGATGCAATTAATTGCAAGATTAATTGTATCTCTTTTATGTTACAGGCCCCAGGATTGGCAAATAGATCCTCATCCCAATCAAATACTGTAGAAGGGGGCAAAAAGAGGGGAGGGTACCATTCATTTCAAGACATCAGAGATGTGTTGTAATAATGGGGGCAAGCAGTGGTCGGTTCAACCCTGATGAACCCTGTGGTAACAGGGAACCAAAGTTCCCAACCAATCAGCAGACATAATTAAAAGTTTAAAAGCCTAAAAATGTGTGCATATTGTCAGATTTCGCTCAAATTTTCAGGGATTTTTTTCAACTAATTTTTCTTAATCCAATGAGAGCATAATAATTCTAGGGGTGGGTTATGCTTCAAAGATACATGTACCTACCTCACATTGTCTGCCCTTGTGGTCTTTCATCTTACACTCCATCCGTTTAGATCTCTGCTTTCCTTTAACCACATCTCGTAAGGCTAGTGTATAAGATGCTATCAGTCTGTTAGGGAGAAATGAGAAACAGATCATTAATATTCATTCTGCAGGGAGCAAGAAACAGATCATGAATATTCATTCTGTGGAGGACAAAAACAAAAATTGATCATGAATATTCATTCTGCAGGGAGCAAAAAACAGACCATGATTATTCATTCTGTGGAGGACAAAAACAAAAATTGATCATGAATATTCATTCTATATTTATAGTCGTTGTCTATATAAAGTTATCCCTCCTAGACCTCTAACTAATCTTTGATCACATCTTGTAACGCTAGTACATGGGCTTTCATTAATACACTTCATTTCTGTGTTTCCATTGACGAGGTTAAGGTGTGAAATGCAATCAATTTGGAAGGAGAAAAGAGAAAAGAATAATGAATAATCATTCTATATATTCATGTAATTCTTGAGTACCACATCATCAATTGTAACATTAGAACAGGAATGATTTTCAGTAACAGAATAAAAATCGAGAGCAACTATAAGTGATCCTGATTGAATGATTTTGTTCGTGGGTCAATAGATGAATTGCCTCCCTAGTAATGTCGCAAGCAAATAGGCTAAGCTTGGCGAGATTTATAGAACTTCTGGTGGAAAGATTACAGATCAACATCGCCTCAATGTATATCTCATATACATTTGTAACTATATTGCTCCCCAAATATAACCATAATTTTGGACTGGCTGGACCAATTATGATGAAATATTTCCCTTTATTGACATGCATATAAAAAAAACTGTATGAGGGATATTTGGATTTGGGGGACACTCTGTTTCGTTCATGTATTTGAAACACAAATAGATTCATAAGTTCAGATAGATTTACCATCATCATTGTTCTATTTGATCAAAACTGAATGACAAGGACTTTCACGAGAACACATCTAGTTTGACAGCAGAGCCACACAAGTATCCTGCATACCTCACTACAGTGTGACTCAGAAAAAATAAATAATAATAATAATAGATGCAATCTATATAGCGCACGTATCCACTCTGCTGAGTGCTTTACATTATTATTACCTCACTATTAGAGGTGTCAATCTTTAAAGAATATGAGCTGTTTTCTCATTCCTCTTGTAAAAAGTATTTTTGCACAAAGCTCTGTTTTCTTCAAGATTTGAAGAATACAAATTATACAGCTCTTTGCAAAATCAACTAACTATTCTATGTGTAACATTTTAGGTTGTTGTTTGTCAATGAGCACAATCTACATTTAATCAACTTCTATTACCATCATATCAGATGAATATCTAGGCCTACATACATACAATGATGATTTTATATCATCTATTATTTCTTTTCACTGTTAAAATGAAAAATGTGACATTCTTTCTGACTCACATTTGTAAATATAGTTCCCAATGGAAAAATAATTTTCTATGACCAGATGACGACAGGATGTATCTTGCACAAGATCAAATTGATTTTCACACCTTTAAAATATAAACATGCGAGCATAACGTTATCTCTTGAAAAATCTGCTTCTAATACGCCGTGATTAGTATGGGATGCGTCACAACATAGCAAAGTCTGGGGCTGTGTATGGCATGAATCTAATTATACTAAATGTGATTGAAAGTGTCATTATCCCCACAACCATGCCTGACAGAGCAGCATTAAGGTACACTATCAAAATACATAATCGAGTCAAATGAAGTATGTATGTTTATGAAAGCACATTGGTAGGGCTCATCAAGGGATCTAGATATTAATATTACGTTTATTCAAATCAATCTGATTAGCCTCGACATGGAGTCAGAGAAAACAAATCAACTGAAATTTTCCAGCTTTGATATATTTTATAACGAATAGCTTCCATTAACACTATCATTTTGCAATGGCCTTCTTGCATATGAATTAAATATTTGTATATTGCTGACTATGAATCATCTTGTTTAATTGTTACACATATTTTAGTATTGATAATATACAAGCTAACAATCAAAATTTGGTGTGTGAAGGGGGGGGGGGTTGGGGGGGGGGGGATTGTTGAAAGGGCTCTTTACCTTTATACAGATCCCAAATTTGTGTAATTAAAAGTGAACGAGTAAAAAAAACACAGATGTGATGTAAAGTAATCGGATATTAAATTCAGTTTATTTCAAAATAACATTAATCTATTTTGCTCAATAATAAAAAGAAATTCGTTACGTACAAAGTAGTAATTTACAATCTTAAAGCAAATAATTTCTCCATAAATTGGTTATAGAATAAACAAAGTAAAGGGAAAGGGCGCAGATCCAGAAACAGAGCCTCAGATAGATAATTTTTTCATGAACAAATGATTTCAAATCTGCACAAAATTTTAGATGACTCATAGGTTCATTTGAGCNCAAAGTAGGAGGAGGCTAGTCAAGTGTTTCCCTTGAAAAGAGATACATGATTGTATGGATGCTAGTGTAACAAGAAACTAATTTCAGCTTCTTGCTTAAAAGTTTGTTAATGCCAAACTCTGAAATGATTCTCTCTTCAATGTTGATGATCGATAGTGATAAGTAGACCTGTTTGTAGTTTGACGTCATCAGAATTATCCGTGACAAATCTGGAGCTTCACACAGACTCAATGACGTAGTAAAAATAGCTGTAGATCCAAATATCAAATATCAAATTCATCTACATTGAATTGAAGGCCTATATTATAATTGCTTCATCCACTTACATGTATGAAACGGAAATGTTTGAATATAAATTATTGTGTGTTTTTCTTGTTACTTTAACTTTTCCTGGAGCTGAATTCTGACAAAAATAACCTAATAGTAGGGATTTCTTCCTACTCTTAGACTTAGGGACCAGTTAGTTTTGACTATTGACTTCGACCTTTGTAAAAGCTCCGGTCTGGAAGTATGCCCCTGGGTACCAGTGTGATATGAATCAACCTTTCCTGAATTCATTCACAGTATTTATGAATTTGACCTCCCTAAACACTTGGTATGCAAGCAGTCTACAAACACAGACCTAGACATGGTCTGCGCCAGGAAAGTCTTAATATCATTAAAAGCAGGAAAAAAGGTTGAAGCAAAATGGACAATAACAAGAAAGTTGTGAATATTTAAACATTATAACTCAATAGTTGCTTGTCGTGCAAATTGGCAACTTTGTGTCACGTGATATGACGTGTGCATGCACTTCTCTGCAAACAGTTTATTGTTATCTTATTGTTTTCAAACTACCCCCTTTTCAATGCTTCACGCAAAAAAAAATGTTTTTTTCCTCGATATATATATACATGGGTACAGAATTTATTGATTCAACCTTTTAGAAGACTTAAAAAAATATTACAGGAAGTGCATGATGTACGTCATGGCACGTCAGGGTATAATGTTATTTTTCACATTTGATTAGCAATTTTAGACATTGAGGAAACTCTTCCAATTCTTTATTATACAGATCTATGTGAGAAAGTTGCTACAAAAAATATATTTTGTATAGCAATCCTGCTAAAATGCATAGCAAATTGCGATGAGATACCAGGAAAATTATTCCCCGCACATGACAATTTTCAGGATTGTTGTTTCGTAAAGCTGTTTGTCTAAGTAAGTACGACTCTGCGCACAACCAGTGACCCATTATCTGGTGCATAATGAGTGCAAGAAAGGGTCACTCGTTGTCCATGTAGTCATGCGTACCTCTCGAAACCCCTAGTTTATGATGGTGTCTATTTCTGTTTGAACTCAAACAAGCACACAACAGAAATAGACTTCTATTGTGCCAAATCAAAGTGCATGTTGTCACTTGACAAGTTTTAGTGGGTTTAGTGGGTTGTATAGTAGCTGCAGTACACTTTCAT
>BQKZ01002079.1:0-13349 GCA_036244855.1 Temnopleurus reevesii
TAGGTGGTGGAAAGGGCCCGCCAGACGCCCCTAAAATGTCGGTGCCCCATAGGGTTATGTACAAAATCAAGATTACATTTTTCCCAATAGCAATATGTACAAAATCAACATTGGAGATACCAATCGAAACCAGTTTCAAATTAAAGCTTGAACACCCCAGAGTACAGAGTGACCAATGACAAACATATTTTAAGCCGGTTTAGGGTCGACAGACGCCCCTATAAAATTTTGGCCTCCCATAAGCTTGTGTACAAAATCAAGATTATATTTTTCCCCATAGGAATACGTGCAAAATCGATATCGGATATACCAATGCAAACCGAGTTTGTATTAAAGCTTGAACACCATAGAGTACAGAATGAGCAATGACAGAGAAATTTTCAGCTTTTGGGGGGTCGACAAACGCCCCTAAAATTTTTGTCGCCCATAAGGTTGTGTACAAAATCAAGATTATACTTGGTCAATAGGTCTGTGTACAAAACTCGTCGTAATGGAATCATGAACAATGATGAATGCACGGGAAACAATTGTTTTAAGTTTATATTTGAAGTGATGAAGAATGAAGATATTAAGGGCACCTCTGGATTTTAATATTAGCCAAAAGAGCAATCAATATTTGATAGGGCCTGGCAAATGCCCCCCCCCCCCCAAGAAAAAAAAAATACAGGTATTAAACAAATTTAAGACAAATTGAATTATTGAAATCATATACTAAACAGAATAATTTCCCAAACATTCAAACATAGCTTACCTGTACAAATAATAACAAGATGATTATGTTGAATCTCTACATTTGATGTTACTGAAATACTGTTATATTTATTGTTGTGTATGTTAGATAGTTGTACCACTTGCGTATGGAAGCCAATCCCATATACAAGAATATTTCAATCTAAGTGAAAGATCGGTAAATACAATGTCATTTAGGTCAGGAAAATAATCATTCCTTCAATTTACTGCTGTATTATTGACGTACATGATTTCTTTAATTTCTTAGATTCAGTTTGGAGAGCCCCTGGACATCACGATCTTTACACCGGGAAATTAATGCCGTTACTAAAAAAAACGATTTTGATTTGTACCGCCTATATGCAAGTTTGAGACCCGAATTAGCCTGATTAGGGGCCACATTTTGTGTCATTTTCAGGCCCAATTAAGATTCAGGTCCGACTTTAGCTGAAATTGAAATCCAGAGACGCCCTTGACGCCTCCGTTTTTTTCTTCATTATCTCAAATATACACTTGTAACGATTGTTTTCCGTGCATTCATCAGTGTTCATGGTTCCATTACGACGAGTTTTGTACACAGATCTATTGACAAAGTATAATCTTGATTTTGTACACAACCTTATGGGCGAAAAAAATTTTAGGGGCGTCTGTCGACCCCCAAAAAGCTGAAAATTTCCCTGTCATTGCTCATTCTGTACTCTATGGTGTTCAAGCTTTAATTCAAACTTAATTTTGCATTGGTATATCCGATATTGATTTTGCACGTATTCCTATGGGGAAAAATATAATCTTGATTTTGTACACAAGCTTATGTGAGGTCAAAATTTTAGGGGCGTCTGTCGACCCTAAAGCGGCTGAAAATTTGTTTGTCATTGGTCACTCTGTACTCTGGGGTGTTCAAGCTTTAAATTGGTTTCGATTGGTATCTCCAATGTTGATTTTGTACATATGCCTATTGGGGAAAATGTAATCTTGATTTTGTACATAACCTTATGGGGCACCGAAATTTTAGGGGCGTCTGGCGGGCCCTTTCCACCACCTAGATCGTCTTGCAGTGCCCATTCATCTATCTCGATACTATGACGAATCATTTGACGTAGGTTTTGTGCGGTTACCTTTCCAGCTAGGCTAGCTGTTTTTTTTTTACCACTTTGGGCCCCTCCCATAGCCATATCCACCAGATAGGACATGCCAGACGGCCCATTCGTAATATTGGAGAGTACGATTTTTGCATCCATGAACATTAGAATTGGTAACCTTTCCAGCTAGGCTAACCCTTGCTGGCTGCCGGTCTATCCCTTCCCCCGTCTCTCTCCCTCTCTACTCTGCCCTTGATTTTTTTTTTCTCTTCCGCGTTTTATCCCCACCCCCCCCCCCACCCCATATTTCCCCCCATGCTTCTCATGCACCTATCTATATTTTATGTTATGCTCTCGATTTACTTTCTCTTCAATGTATTTCCTTATCATCCTCCCCTCTCTCTATCTTTTTCTATTCTTCTAAAGTGTGTTTCGTATTGTTTTTGTTATTGCTGTTTTTCCTTCTTCTGCCAGGTTTAACTTAATTCTCTCCCTATCCCCCTCCTCCCCTCTTTCTATCTTGTTCTATTCTACTCTCGCTTCCCTCTTTCTCTCCCTAATACCTTCTTTCACTATCCCCTCTCGCTATCTTATTTAATTCTAATCCCGCTTTCCTTTTTTCTTCCCATGCTTTACCTCATTTTCTCCCTTACCCCCTCCCCCCCCCTCTCCTTCTCTACCGCGTTCTATTCTGCTCTTGCTTTTTCTCTTCCGTATTTTATTCTCTCTCCCCTTATTCCCCTCCTCCTCCTCACCTCTCTTTATTGTTATGTTCTGCTTTAGCTTTCTCTTCAATGTACTTTCTTATCTCCCTCACTCTATCTTTTTCTTTTCTATTCTAGTGTGTTTCGGTTTTTTTCTTCCAGGTTTTACCCCTTTTTTTCATATCCTCCTCCTCCTCCTCCATTCTCTTTCTATCTTGGTCAATTCTACTCTTCCTTTCCTTCTTCTTCCGCATTTTACTTCCTTTTCTCACTCTCTCTCTCTCCCCGTCTCTTGTTATGTTCTGCTCTTGAATTCCTTTGTCTTCCAGGCTTTACCCCTTCTCTCCCTATCTCCCTCTATCTTGTTCTATTCTGCTCTTGCTTTCCATTATCTTTCATGTGTGACCTTCTTCTCTCTATCCCCTCATCCCTCCTCTCTACAATGTTTATACATTGAAATATTGCTCTCGCTTTCCATTCTCTTCCATGTTCTACCGGTATCTCTTTAAAAATGTATTACTTTCTCTTCCACATGTCTTCTCCCCTCATCCCCTCTCTCTCTATCTTGTCTATTCTCCATTTACTTCTCTTTACTTTCATCTTTCTCCATCCCTCTCTTCTTTTGTACTGGTCTAGTTTTCCTTTCTCTTCCATAATGCACCTCTTTCTCTCCCTATCCTCTCCTCCCGTATCTCTATATATTTCTATTCTGCTCTTACTGTCCTTCCTGTCAAACGTTTTACCTCCTCTGACTATTCCCCTCTATCTCCATCTCTCTCCATCTTGTTCCATTCCTATCTCACTTTCATTTCTCTTCCACGTTTTTCCTCCTCTCCCTATCCTGTCATCCCATCTCGTTTCTTTTGTTCTGCTCTCACATTCCTTTCTCTCCCTTTTAGCATCATTGTCTTACCCTCACCTTCCCCCCTCTTTTCCTTCCATCCTTCCGAATTGTGTAACCCCCTTCGAATAAAGGAATAAATAAAGAAAGAATGCTATCAACATCAATCATCAAATAGTTTATATTTGTATTTTTGTTTTATTTCTCTCTATATCATACATTCCATGTATGTACATATCTTTATTTACAAATATAATCAATACAATAAACTCCGCAATCGCAGCTACACACATATAAAAACTATGCTACCAAAGAAAGCTTAGTCTTTCTGAACCCATAAATTTGATGCTTCCCATGAATTTATGAAAACCTAGAAATATTAGATAGATTGAATGAAGAGAAAATGCATGGAGAATATGTACACATCACAAATCTCCATATACAGTAAAAGCTGTCTATAATGGCCACCTTACTTTGGTTCCCTACCTGCAATATAGAACCTTTCTATAAAGGTCACCTGTCTACAGTGGCTACTTTTTCTGTTACCCTTAGATGGCCACTATAAACAGGTTTGACTGTACTTGATTATATGATAAATATCTTCCATAAAAATATCCTTCTTTGCAACCCTTTCAAAACTTATAAAAAACTCAAACTGGCTACCCAAAACATGTCCCGCATGCCATGTAGTTGCATATCTTTTGTTCTAGCTTAATCATTTAACATTAAAAAGAAACATTAGCTCAAAATAGTAGAACAAAAAAAAAAATCCCCTTTTCTATGTTAAAAATATCAATGATGCAGAGAAGACATAAAAAGGGTTTGTTTTCATTTCTGCAAATAAAATTCTTCTTTCAAAGTAAACTAAATAAAAAAAAAAGTTTTTGAACGTCTACCAACTGGTTTTCGCATATAAATAAAGCTATCAAACAAACAAACACTGTACAATGTTTCTATCACACCTGGCAAAGAAAAGCAATCAATATAAAATGATTAAATATAATTTGCTATACAGAGTTACACTCAACAAAAATACACACAAAACAACAAAGACACGCTAATGACCACAACATTTACAGGTACAGTGCAAGTGAGAATTCTATGCTACCCGTTATCACTACAAAATCTCAGAAGAACAGATATGGCCCAGAGATCTGACCACCATCACATTGTTCTCCACTGCATATTGAAAACAGGTAATGACCCAGTCACATAGAAGCCCGGAAGCAACATTATTCAATACTTACTCTTCGTTCGGAGTCGTTTTGAATCATGCTGCTTCCGTGCTCCTACAGTGTATGTGACTGGAGCATGAGCACGGAATTCCAGCTTATACTCTAGTTAAATAGATACTAGACTTTACATCACTTTAAAAGCTCTTCTTCTTGATGTAAAAATACTAAAAACCTCACATTTATCAAAAGAATACCACCAATGGAAAAATATCCAAATATTTTATAGATTTCGTAGAAAATGGTGTGGGGAATATCTGACCCCAGGCTATGGGTGTAAATAACTCAAGACCCTCTGGTCAGACTTCACAAAGGTGCTTTATTTTAGTCCACAGTCTAAACCCGTTATAAAACCCCAGCACAAGAAAATTTATGAGTAAACACGCTTGATTAATTGCCAAATCATTGGACCAATTTTATGTACAGTATACACTAAATCAAGCGCATTTATGCACAAATTTTTCTCAAGCCGGGGTTTCGAACCAGGTTTAGACCATGGACTAAAATAAACCATCTTTGTGAATTCCAACCTTTACCTCCACAGAGTCGGAATTTCACAGGGTGGGACATGGGGTACTAGTCTGATGCCCAAGAATTTTGGTGTTAGTCATCAGATTTGTCTTTACTAAAAGCAGAGTAAAATTGACTGCCTTAAAAGTACACCTATTACAATAATAAATAGTCCCAAATATCATAAAATATTTGATATTAATGTAAAAACAACTCATAATGCTGCCTAGTAAAAAGACAGGTCTATGTGCAAACCTTTCTAGTATTATGTGACATTCATTTATATTGTAAAATGGAGGGAACAATTTTTTTTAAAGGACATTCACATTCCCTTTTCTTGAATATTCAAATCGTTTTAAATATTTATGCTTCACATGATCACTTAAAAATTCATGTTTTCAGAAAAATATTTCAATATACAAGTTAAAAATATTTGTATATTTTTTGCCTTAATAAGCAATCACTATTCTACTCCATATCTATCCATATAGATAGTGATCAGGCCTTAAACCAGTCACATTTATGCCTTGGATAACCACATTTAAATCTTTGTCTAGTTGAATCCAATATGACCAGATTCACTACGTCTGAACATAGAGGGACACAGCTCAAATCGCAGAGGACTCAACTGGGCTAAGGATTTTGCTGAATCCAAGTCATCCCGGGCGTATTTGTGACTGGAGCTTTGAGAGACTTTTATTAAAGTTCTGTGCACTGTAAGACAATGTGGTAGAGGATTTCAGTGAAAACATCCTCACTCCCTTTAAAAATTTAAGTGAACATATTCTTTTTTTCTCGTTCAGGCAATACCTCTTCATTAGAAAAGATTTCTCATATTTCATCAGAAGATGCTCGAGATCATCAAAAGGAATTACACAGCAAGAACTGTTATAATGTCATCCTATGAGAGGCCACATGCTACTTGCATTCGCAGTCCATCTGTTAAGTATTTCACATCAAATGTTCACTTTTTGGGCCCATATCACAACAACAATCACCTCTGAAAAATTTGTCATGAGTTTGCAACCCTTTTTTTGGCGCAAATTCAATGTGCGAGTTTTCATTAAATCTTCTTCCCATTAAAAGGAAGATCGCAAGAACGGTTGCTTTTTCATCCTGTACTTCTTTGAAAAACAGCTGAGAAACCACATACTTCTTGCAGCCGAAGTCCATTTACCAAGTATTTCACATCATCAAATGTTCATTTCGCGGGGCGCGACAGAAAAAAACGCCTCATTGTGAGTTTGCAACATTTTGCGCAAGTTCAATGAGCGCCATCGCCCCTAGGAGCTTATCCTTCTGCTCCTGT
Source organism: Temnopleurus reevesii (assembly GCA_036244855.1). Lineage (NCBI taxonomy): Eukaryota > Metazoa > Echinodermata > Echinoidea > Temnopleuroida > Temnopleuridae > Temnopleurus > Temnopleurus reevesii. Next base: position 6,405 of record BQKZ01002079.1, read on the forward strand.
TGCTGCTCTCGTATAAGCTGCCTCACCATCGGTCTTCGGCCACGCTTGCTGGGTGTCTCCTTCGTACTGCTCTCGCCTTCGTTCGATTCCACGCTCTCGGTGCGGAGACGTTTACGAGGGTTGGTGTCTCGTCGAAGCCGTGAAGTCGGTGTTCTTGTGAGCGGAGTTGGCGAAGTGCAGAAGGCAGTGGCTTCCACCTGTCGCTTATGGTATCTGTAAAATGCCGAAAGGGAGATGAAATATGAAATTAATGTTTTGGGAAGTGTCTCAATTATTCGGCTTAAACAAATCTTAATTGATATGACTACTAGAAGAATAAAGTTTATAAAAATGTACATCTTAGATATATAGCACAACCAAAATTCTTTGTCATGGAAGCAAAATTGATTGACAGAATTCATGAACAGAGTCAGCAGTACCTTCTGAATTGAAAAGAACCAATTTTCATATCTTCCTAATCTTTTATGTGAGACTGACATGGGACTGATTGAAAGAAACTGTCACTGTCTCTGTCAGAAGGCTTGGTCTTGAAGTTCCCATGACGATGAATCAATGTGATGTGGTTCAAAAGTTGCAGTTGATGGTTATGTACTGATTGAAATCATTGTTTCATGTATGTCTTGTTAAAAGCACATAGCATGCATGAATGGAAGGGCAGGTTCAAATTTGCAACTCATTTGCACTTGATTTGTGATCAATTGCAACTTTGTAGTAACCCCCGTTTTGAGTACTCTATATTTCACTTATATTTCAGATATTAAGCATTATTAATTCATGTGTAATTGCAAATATGTAAATGTTACTATTTCTGTTGCCAAATCATTTTAATTTCATGTTAAAATTGTGAAAATGCTATTGAAATGTAAAATAAATCAAATCAAATTAAAAAATGCTGCTAATCTTGATTTGTATTTGTTTTGCAGGGAAACAAGAGGGGGGGGGGGATGTTACTCACCTCTGCAACCAGTCAGCGACTTCTTCACTATTCTCATCGGTCTTGATGGCCTCCTCTAGCTGTACTTGAGTCATCTGAGTCGTCTCGCGTCGAAGACTGGCGTATGGGTGCTCGGGACAGTGCCTGTTGGCATGTGTGAACCTTGAATGACAACCTGTCAGGACGAGGATAAACAAAATAATAAAACAAGGGTTATTTTGATGGAAAACTGGAACACTTTTTAAGAAGAAAACGGATATAAACCTGAAGATTTTTAAAAATATGTCAACCGAATTCACTAATTCCAACCAGTTTTGATGCATCCTCAAAAACTGAGCTTCATATACTTCTCTGCTCAAACATGTATCTGTCATGACTGCAAAAAGTGGACCTCATTTTCCAGAGATCGGCTTTCAGCAAGGTACAGTTATCATGGTAGTTGAATGCAGGACAAGAAACTAAGCAGAAAGAGTACAGACACATGACAGGTGGATTCTGTACAAAAACAGGAGAGTATTGTTGCAGAGTTTTGCACACAAAAGAAACCACGTTTCCAATACAACTTCTTCTTCTTCTTCTTCTTCCGCTTTTTCCGGAGATCAGCTTTCAGCAAGGTACAATAGACATGGTTAAATATAGAAGCAAGAAATTATAAAGCAGAAACTGTGTAGTAGAGTTATCAAGAAAAATAGGAAAACTCTTTAGAAATGACCTTGAAACTGTCTCAAAATAGTAAAAAAAAATTATATTCTCTCCTAAAAATTCCTCATTATTGGGAGGTCTTCTAATTTATCCTTGGGATAACTTACCTGGAACAGAGCAGGCAAAAGGCTTCTCACCAGTGTGTAATCTTTGGTGCGTCTTGAGCTGACCACTTTGGACAAAAGCTCGATTGCAGTTTGGATAGTCACACTTGTATGGGCGCTCTCCTGCATTGTCATGAAAAAAAAAAATTAATTATCAAAATCAGTGTTTTCTACATTTTCGACAAAAAATTATTTCTTAAAATCCTAAATCCTTCTTTCTTCTTCTTCTTCTTCTTCCTCCGCTCTTTCTTCTTCTTCTTCTTCTTCCGCTCTTTCCGGAGAACATTTTTAATATTTTGTAATTTAGGTTTGTTTCAAAGCACTTCATATCTTCAATTCAAACTTTGCACTGAAGAACATGCAGGCAAAGAAAATAATTTTTTTTTGCAATAGATGTATTTCATGCAAAGTTGTTGAACAACATTTTCAAGAACTGTACATTACACTGTTGAAAATGTTTTCTATTGATGTCTGAACAAAAAATAAAATTACTCTCTATGTCGAGACCTGGGGGTGTTTCATCAAGATTTGTCGCAGCGACAATGAGTCATTTTCCGAAAGTTCCCATAGCAACTGTCAGCGATAGCGCGTTTCATCCAATCACAATCAAGGAATTTGTCAGAGCTGACTAATTGTCTCTGCAACAAATCTTGATGAAACACCCCCCTGGAGTGGAGACCTGGAGTGGAGAACTGGAGTGGAGAACGAGTGTTTTTCAAAAGGGCCACTCCATGAAGTCATTTGTGTACATACTGTATCATATGTAGAACAAATGGAGGCCAGCCCTTGCACTTGTTGCAGCAATACGGCTACGATTTTTGCTCCAAGAGTCCAAGCTTCTAGATTTGGCCAAGAAATGTTTGCAATTTCTAGCCACTATTCTTTACTCATTTTCTATAAAGCCGTAGCCTTTGCTTAAAAAAAGCCCAGCATAACTCCAAAAATTAAAGGCAAACATTTTCCAAGACTAATTAGATAACTAAAATTGGACTCTAAAATTGGGGATGTCCCTCTTCCTCTCTTACTCATCAAAGTCGGAAAAGGCTTTCTTTGACTTTGTAAATATTGTAAATAGTAATAATAGCATTCAAGCGGGTTCTTAGTTCAAAACACATTTTGAAATACAACTAAATGATGAGCAACAATATTCTTTGTTGGAGGTCTACGGGAAGAAGAGGAAGAAATTGAAGGGGAGGATGAAGAGGGGAGGAGGATGAAGAGGGGAGGAGAATGGTGTCTTTGGTGAGGCGAAGGAGGGAGACGAACATTCACATTGGCAGAGACTTGAGAACAGGACAAAAATTGAAGAAAAAGAAAAGAGAAAAGAAGAGGAGGAGAAGAAAGTTCTACATACCTGTATGAGTTCTCATATGTGCTGTTAATGATTTCTCTCTTGGGAAGATTCGATCACAAATAATGCACTGGATAGCATCTCGACTAATTTCAGTGCTTCCCGCCTTCTGTAACTCCGCCACCGTCTCGGCCCGTGGCCTTCCCCTGCTTGTCCCCCGCTCGACGGGGGGAGAGCCCCCGCAGGAACTGGCAGAAGGGCTCAGCTCAACGTTCCTCGCACTCTCCGACCATTTCCAGGGGTAGAAATAACAGATTCCAGGACTCACGGGACTCAGCGGCGTCAACGATATGTTCGATGGACGAGCTGGAGATCGAATCTCGGTGTTTGGCATGATTTTTTGAGGCGAGCTCTTTAAAACAGGATCCATTTTAATTCGTTGTTTCTTAATCGACTGTTTTGTTTCCTCTCAATAAGATCGCGCGTTAACAACAAACCGACCTCAAATTTGGCGCCCCAAAATCGCCCGGTTGCAAAGGCTCATGGGATCTTTTTTTCTAGCGGCTCTTTAAAGGATCGCCTCAACATTTTGATTTTGCATTTTTAATAAAAAGTCAATATTTTTTCCCGCATGAATTCCTATTGTATCTTTGAAAATTTCCATTAAATTTGATTATATGTATCAAAATTTGACATACATCTTACAATTTGAGTGACATTTATTGCTTTTTCAATTTTAGTAATTTCAACTGAATTTTAAGTTGGTCCCTTACAAACTTTTTTACCGACCCTGCACAAACTTCCATATATGGTTATCTGAACTATTATGCATCTTTGTTGTAATATGGACGTTATATGAATGTGCAAGATGTTTCAGCTGAATGATGTTCTCATATTGATGTTTTCGTCCAAATTTTATCCTAATCTGATACAAAATTGACAAAATCTTGATTATTTTCATTCCCTTGCATAGTGTCGTCGCGCCTTTTCTTATTTCTGTCTTCTTAATTGGATGAGTCTAAAATAAATAGGGGTAAAATAAGTCAACACTATCAGACATTGACAAAAAGATGTCGAGTTGTATTGTTGAAGTTATCTTAGAACATTTTTTTAGAAAATAATGATATATTTACACATTAATTTTAATTTTGATGGAAAGTTATTCTAAAATAAGTCAATAAAATATAATTTCGAAATATCTTCGACTCTAACAGAATCGAATAGCTCACGTGCTGGGCGCGCGAGTTTTTTTTTTCAGCATCACATGCGTACAATTTGGAGCGCCCTGCATGGCAAGCGAACGGCGTTGCGATCCTCCCCGTACACGCCCGGTGTAAACATTGGAATCCACCGTATGTTTCCGCGCGTGCTTCCCATATGATAATACACGCACTTTCCTAATCGCCATTTTAAATGACGAAGCATCTGACAAGGTAACGCCACCTAAAGCGTTAAAAATCTTTCTAATCCTTCTTTGAACGAAGGATTTTATCACAATGGAGGTTACTTACAGTATAGGAGTAAGTAACCGGTTCCTTTTGGACATGGATACGGTGTCGGATCCACAGGATATTTTTGCTGAAAAAGAGCAACGGATGAAAGAGAAGAAGGAGAAAAGTGCGAAAGGCAAACAGGCGAAGCCTGCGAAGAAACCAGAACCAGTCAAGAAGACACCAGAACCAGAGCAAAAACCAAGAAAGGACGGTACGAAATTCCCTGTTTCCTGTTTAGTTTCATTCTATGATAATTTTATAACGTAAAATGAAACAGATAAATATGCAATCACGGTGCAATAGTTAAAATAAACGCGTTTGATATTTTTGTAAACCTACCATGCGACCGTCATGTCGCACCACAAACCCACATGACATGCCCCCTCCATCCATTCATTCTTGTGCTGAAAACCGCGTGCCGTATTGTTGCGCAGCATCTAAACACATAAAATATGCGGGAGTGGCATTCTTGTTTGGTACCAAGTATGATGTTTGCTACTGAAAGCAGTTGGTACTGTCTCCTGTGTCTGTGAATGTCCATCTTAATCGCTAATTTGCGAAGGAAGATATTGTTTGCTAATGCTGGGCGTTCGTCATGTTTGTTTGAATGAAAGTTTGGAAATTCTAGATTTTAAACTTGTTACTGTAATTATTCACAACTGTGCTTATAATGCATCTTCGTATCCAGGGGTGTACTACCACCAGCGTGTGCAGCAAAGAGTATGGCAGACCCGGAGAATAGCGACCAGATTGCGTGCGCGCGCCATGTAAAAATTGCAAACATCGGCGGCAGAAGTCCAAAATACACACAGGTAACCATCCACAAAACAAGTCAAAAAGTGACTTTTATTACTTTTTCTAAACAGAATAATGGTTTTAAATGTTATTTTCTTTCCCCTTCTTCAATATTTCAAGAAATCTTTTGAAAATTTAATCGATATTGGTGCTAAAAGGGTAAACTTGAGCCAACTTTACCAAGTGTTTGTTGGTCGAATCTGGTGCAAAAATCATCGCCGACGCCCTACCGCACGCTTCCATAGGATTGTACACAAATTGAATACATCGCGCGCACCTGGTTGCTATTCTCCGGGTTTGCCAAGAGTATGGGGATGCCTCGTTCTTGTAAAATCCTTTTTTTTTTTGTGTAGGATTTTACACCAGTGGCAGTGGCACTGGCAGTGCAGGCAAGATACGAAAGTGCATTTATTTGTAGCGCCGCGCCATTACACCTAATTCCTAACTTTCACCTTTTATTTAGTGTTACCAGGGTAGTGATGGCCATCATGGGGTTTTTAAACATGTGCAGGTTTTCGACTATCGTAATTTGTGATCACTGGTGGATTTTGGCCGTCGGAGCTCTGGCGTACGATGCTGTGACTCGCTTGCATGCTCAGGGGCTCTGAAACGTGTGCGAAGGATCTTTACATGTAGTTGAGATCTACATGCTCAATGGAAAACTACTGCCTGAAAGTTGAATACTAAAGCATATACATGTAATTGGTAATTACCGTGGTATTTCTGGATGGTTTCGAGAAATGGCGTTTTATTCAATCAAGTGCAAAATAGGCTTAATGGCTGAAAACCCCCTCATCTACTGACATAATGACGCTTACAAATATCATCTTTTGTTTGGTTGAGATGAATGCTGTTTACACGGTAATCATTTTGAACCAACAATTTTTTTAATATCTAAGTGAAACAAAACATTAAGAGAATTCGCCAAAAATTCAGGATCCATCAGGAAGATTGTGCAAATAGTGTTAATTTCATGAAAACCAAAAAGATTTTCTTCTGAAAAAAAAAGCTCGGCCCAATTTCTCTGGCTATGCTATCTCATAACCAAAATCTTTGGTTAAAAATCTTGGGTAAAAGTGTCGGTGCTTCTGACTCCATTCGTTGGAAATTTTCCATTTATTTGGTTATCTTACAGACTCTAGGCAAGAAAGGAGTGATCGTCCGGACACTGGCAGAAGAGGTGGTGGAAGAGGCCGTGGTGGCAACCAAGACAGATCAAACAACTACAGGAGAAACAACCCCAACAACAGAAGGTCAGGAGATGGCCAAGATCTAGAGAACCAAGAGAACCAGGCCCCATCCGAGTACAGGAGTAGGGAGGGAGGCGACAGGCCGCCTCGCGAGTACCAAGGGGACAGACCCCCACGCGGAGAATACCGAGATGGTGACAGGCCGTACAGAGGAAGGGGGAGGGGTAGAGGAGGACCCCGCAGTGGAGGAAGGGGAGGATTCGGCGGACGGGGAGGATCGTCTGATTACCGCGGAGGAAAGAGGGAGTTTGACAGGCATAGTGGATCGGACAAGAGGTATGTTGGTTTTCTGTTTTTAAACTATTCAGAGATGCTAACTTTCAGAATATACAAAAGGGTAAGAATTTAACCCTATTCCAACTGGGGGGGGGGGGGG
>BQKZ01002079.1:13743-48087 GCA_036244855.1 Temnopleurus reevesii
AAAAGGTCGAAAAAACAAAGAAATACATAAGAAATTCATAAAACAATAAAAAACATAAGAAATATCTTGTCACACCAAATTTTTTTTCAAGTAGTATTGTGAGGAATAATATGGAGAATATTCATACCAAAAATGAGCTTTCTAGGAGCCTCAATGAGTGAAATAAAACAGAAAATAAGATTTCATGCATAAATTTGCATAATTAATTAATCAAAAATAGAAATCATCAATTTTCAGAAAATCAAACTATACAGTCATGTAGTTTACACTCTACACTATGCGCGTGCAAAATTTTGCGGCGATCGCGCGATCCATGGCCGAGATCTGAAGGGGGGGTCAAATTGACCCCCTCCCCAGTATAAACTTGGTCTGAAAAAGCCCAGTTAAAATAGGGTTAAACGTTGGATCACGGAACAGCTGAACCCGTTTGTTGATTTACAAATGTGAATATCCGTCTTTATGCATATTCCGGAATATTAGTATCTCTGACATTTTGTTACTGATTTGGGATGGTATTTACTTCAGCATACCTACCAACTGTTGCAGCTTTTTTCAGTTCAGTCATAAGAACCTTTTGGATTATATGGTGTATATATTCAGTATTGAATGGTAATGCCCCAGTCACATAGAAGCCCGGAAGCAATACGATTCAACATGACTCTTTGTTTGGAGGCATTAAACTGAACAGACCAATGAGTCATGTTGAATTGTGTTGCTTCCGGGCTCCTATGTGACTGGGGCATAAACGCCTTAAAATCCAAATTCACTTAGTGAAAGAATACATGTACATTGTCTTTGGAAAGAAAGGATGGTTGTCGACTAAGCTGCATATGTGCCAATCTTCCGGAATATTTGCTGGGCCAGAAACCAGATAATGAATTGCCAAATAGCCAAAACAGCTACAGCTTTGATGGGAGAAAGAATAACAAACATTTTTTCAAGTCACCTACGCAGTTAAACATTTTTGTAGGACACTTTTCATCAATTTTTCATAAACCTTTTCGGGAGGGTAGAGCTTATTTTGTGGTTTGGCTCAATAACTTTTGATGCAGGGCTCTAAAAAGTATACAAGAGGCATACAATCATACAACCTGAAAAGTCATTTCCAGAAAGTTCTTAGCTTTTCACTACCTTCGAAATCTCATTTTCTTAATGAATTGTGTGAATGGAAGTATAGAAATCAATAATTTAAAAAAACATTTCAGGGTACCCAAACAATTTTTTTTTGCGCAATGCTAGATATTAATGCTGTAATCATTCTGCACTTCGAAAAACAGACATAATTGTAATTTTGTCATTCTTATACATGTACAGTAGCCGATAATATGAAAAATCATTGTGAAAAAAATATGTATAAAAATAAACTTGATAATTTGTGTAAATTGATGTATGTTGCAATCATCTGTTTTGTGTGCCCCCTTTTGCTCCATGTTTATTTTTATCTTTGTTGCTAGATATTAATAGCATGGTACAAAGGATTTTATTTTTTTAAAAGAATTATATAATAGACCTGCTTAGTACTTCATTTTTTTTTCATGATTGTACAGAAAATGCTAAATGTGGGTTTTCATTTTGGTGAAGTTTTTCTTGTTCTTCTAGTTAGTCTTTTGCCCCTCTGTTTTTCTATCTCAGTTATGTTACCTTTCCAACACCTCAAGCATTTCAAGTGTGATTACATGTAGTTATTCTTTTTATTTCATGAGTAAATATTAGAATGTCCAGTGTCCCTGTTTATTTGCTTATTTGTTTATTCTATTTTTTGCTCTCCTCCCGCCCCACCCCTCTGTCGGTGTTCATTTGTCAATCAATACCTGCATGATCTACCCCTACCCCGCCCCGCTGGTATGTGTAATGTATTCCCTGTCAATAGCTGCCCCCTTCCTGCTGTTCCACCTTGCTTTTCTACCCCCTCTGTGTACGCCTGCATCCAATTGGTTCCGCGTGTCTTGGTCTCCCAGCAGCTCGTTCAAGGGCCAGGACAAGAGGGAAGGAGGCGGCTCTCACAACTGGGGAAATGCCAAGGAGGACTACAAGTAAGTAATGCCCTGGACGGTGCTTCACCAAATCGTACTTTGGGTTACGCACAACTTTAAGAGAGACTGAAGTACGGAAGCAAGTCAATATGCATTTTCATGATGATCAATAATTCACACCATAAATGATTCCAACCATGCGTTAAGTCATTCTTAGAGTCTTTTGTAACTTGATGAAACACTGCCTGTTCCCCTGTTGATTCATGTTTCTCTTTGCAATATCTGTTACATCAGGGACTGAAATGAAATAATAAAAAACAATCTACACTTTTATCCGAGTTATCTGAATCAGGATTTTTATGCTTTATGATAAAAATATTATTAAAAATGTTCCCGTAGGAATTTTAGGTCACGTGACATGTAAATCAGAAGAGAAATTCAATAAAAGTCCTTTCTTGTTGAAGGAGTTACATTTTGAATTTTTTTAGATGGAAATTCCTTGGATTTTTACATGGTAGCCCCCAAAGCTGTCTAAATATTGAAGAAGACATGTGGCAAATTATATATTCCGTTGATATGGGGTTACATCATCTGGAAAAACACAAAATATGTATTTATTTCACACAATAATACCCTACTCTCCAAGTTAATTCTTAGATTTGTAGGTACATGCACATGTAGTTTTACTTTTTCCTGGATAATTTACCTCATGATTTCTTTCTTTTTTTAGCAAATCATTCCCACTTCTTCATTACATGGGTTGGGAGACCTGAGAATGGATTTGGGGGGGGGGGGGAAAGGGCATAATTTATCCAAAAGGGATGAGCTCTGAGGCTAGTTGGTAGGGCAATTAAGGATCAATTTGTGCTCTGGTCCAATTTTTAACCATCCAATTGTATTTCATTTCCTTTTTTTCCCTGTCCAATCTTCTTTCCTGTGTGTAGGGATATGAACACATCTAACACGAGCGAAGAACCCACCAACCCGGAATGGATCCAACCAGCTGATGGAGAACAAACGGAAAATGCACCAACGTAAGTACCTTCCCCCCAATCTTTAAAGCCAATGGGTGACTTTAAGTACGGTGTTGAACGCTGGTGTTGGTGTTGCAGCAAAACCAACACCAGCCTCAACACCAAACTTGAAGTCTGTCAGTGTTTGGGGTAGACCTCTTAAGATTCTGACGTATTTCCGGTCGTTTGTGTATCACTTCAGTAATCTGACCAACGGTGTTGGAGCTCGGTTTACGGACCGTTTTGCTCTCTCAACACCAACACCAACACCGAACACCGAAGTTGAAGTCACCCATTGTATAGTTTTGGTAAAGATTAAAGAAATGTGAATTTTGGGGATATATACCATGACATATAGTTTCTATACACATTTCAAGATCATAGCATATTTTTCTACGAGCGAATTCTTTTGAAAATTTGAATTTGACCGTTAAATCGTATTTAGCGCCCTTTCTTGGTTATAACAATATTTTGCTTCTTATCGGGCATATAGAAATTTATTTCCAAGATTTTATTAAAGCATGTTAAAAAGGAATACATAAAGAATAAATACTGAAATTTTTATCCAATTCTGTTCATGAGAAGCTGTCCTTTATCAAGGAAGAAAATATTGAATTCGTGTCGGGGCTACGACGCTAAAATATTTTCCACACTTTAGGTTATAACTTTTCCAAAACTTGTTAATTTTTCGTACAATCTTTTGTACAACATGTTCATGATATCATGTTTCTTTTTAAGTAGATTTGAAGACAAAATTTGGCGATAAAAATATTCGCTTTTACCAAAACTATACTTGGGCTTTAAGGGGAACCACCCCCTAGAGTTTTTGTGCTCCAAATGAGAACCTATGAGCGCTGAAATTTTTGCGGCGATTTTAGCCTCGCGAAAATTTCCACTTTGTATGATGCACAGTAATATATATAGCAACATTATCGAAAAAGTGAAAAATAACAACACGCCAATGTGTCAAACCTAGTCTGAAACGGTGACAATATCCATATTCTAAAATATTGGCTTACATAGTAAAGCAATGAAAATTAGCCGAATCTAACAATCTGTTCATACAGTAAGTTATGAATTTTCAAAGTTTTAGTGAGATCTTATGGTGGGATTCCTTGAGTTGTGATATGACCCCATGACTGCATTCCAATTTTTAGTTTTCCGTGCACACTTGTTAGCTGCACAGAAGCAAAATTCATGAGAAATGTTCAATGTGACTCTTTGCACACGTGTAATTTATTATCATTTTGATCAATGGTCTTATCTGATTGGATGTGAACTTAATTGTCGTAAGGGAGACAACATGTCGAATCCCCACGATTTGCTTTGCGATTTGCGTCAACCGTTGATGTCTGGCAATTTCACCAGAGTCATATCGCAACTAGACTCGCTCAGTTTTAAGCCATTAGAAAGTTGAGTAGTTACATGCGCTATGATTTATACATCCCGTGCTTGATTTATTTATCCCTTGCGAAACGAGGAGTCATACGTGTCACTTCTGCGCTCTGCGCACTTCATTTTCTTGCCACCACTAAATCATTGTTCCTTGGTGAATGAAAATGTGTTTTTCAAATTGCAAGTGAATTGTAGTTGATTTGGAATGAATTAGAAATATCCAGCAACATTCTCTAATGGGGTTATGTTCAAAAGTTGCAATTAATCGCAAATCAATTGCAAATCAGGTACATATTGTAATGCGCATTTTCATTAGCGCATGATATGCGCTTCTAATAAGACGGGCATGAAACAATGATTTTGATTGGTGCGTTCCAATCAATTGCAATTTAACATCACCCCCTTAGTTGGCACTATCTAGCAACATTCTCTAAGTGCAATATAAATTGTTTTTCTTTCCATCTAGGCCCACGACCCCCAAGGAAGGTGAGGAGAACAAGACGCCGCCGGAAGACGGCGAGGAAACTGAACCGGAAAAGGACGAGATGACGCTAGATGAATACAAGGCCCGACTAAACAAGGATCGAGTGAAGAGTGACTTCAACAAACGACGTGCTGGCGAAGGTGTTGATAACTCGCAATGGGACAAGACTTATGAACTGAAAAAGGAATCGACAAAGGAAGAAACTGATAAGGTATGTAGTGAAAAATAAATAGATTGTTAGCCATTTTATGAAAGTAGTATGCTAAAGATGTTCGAAAATGTGTGTAGTTGAAGGACATATCTTGCATTTTGAGCTCATCAACATGTGACGAAGACAGGTTGAAAAACTTGTCACTCGGTGTTGATGGCAAACATCAGTGACGGGTCAACTTTTTTCCTTGTATTACCCTTCTCGGATAGTGTATGGCAAAATACATGAAAAAAAAAACAGTTTTATTTTCTCGGGCATAAGGTAGTGCCAGAGGCATTATATTTAAATTCCTTGTGTATTAATTTTCGCAATTGACCAAGTTGTTCTATTACATAAAAAGAATATTTAATCCGGTGGTAAGATACTGCCATTTTGAATTTATTTCCTGAATGCTACAAATTATTCAACGTTTTTGGAGCAGTGTGGAGTCTCAAATGCTTTGTGTTTTGGTACATGCTAATATTCTGGAATATTCATGAGGTTTTGAATTTGAATGTGAATAGCCAATGACTTGTGTTCTCAAGAGAGCTAACATCATGAGACGTTAAAGGGGAGCTTCACTCAGACATTGAGCTACATTCTTGAACACTGGGAAGTTGCTCAAATTTTGAAAGTTTGATTATTGTATTTTTCTTTATCCACTGAGCGCACATCAATGTCTCAGTGAATTTCCCCTTTTAACAACAAATCTACATGAAAATACATATATGCACTTCTTCCCAGTGTTCCAGAATGTTAGTAGCCTTACATTTTGGTAAAGAGATTTCCAAAACCCCCAAATAAGCAGGATGGCATGGTGAACCATGTTCAAATGGATCAACACCTCAAGAATACAACAAAGCAAAGGGGATTGTATTCGTTAAAAGAAATTTTGTTATTTTAAGACTTGGTCTGAAGATTTAAAAACGGCCATAGCAATAGGTCTCAGCAGGTTAAAATTTACGGGGAAATTTTCTTTAGAAAAATATTGAATACGGACTGCATTCTGGATAAAGATACTGTTGTTTTTGTGCTTGGTAAAAATTCAGCTATCCATCAATTACAATGTACAGTCAACTCTGCGTAAGTCCAATACCTGCCTAAGATGAGTAGCCTTTTGGGACTAAGTGTATGTTAACATTTGTGATCCGATAAGCTTCAACTTAGGCAGATTTGCCTGTATATGAATGTATATGCAGAGCAAAGTGCGCTGCTATATCAGGAAAAAGATTTTCTGCCTTGGGTAAAAGCATCGAGGTGAAGTGGTTCAGAATCTTGCCTTTCAACAAGAAGGTCGGTGGTTCGAATGCCATCCATTGTATTCATTTCGTTCAACAAATTTACTCACACTATGCTGCACTCAACCCAGGTGAAAATGGGTACCTGGCAGGAACGTATTCTTTGGAATGTTTGAGCGCCTGAGTGGCTTGCTTGGCAGTTATAGCCAGGGTAATAATATTGTACTTTGTATCAAGCGCAGTAGAGTATATGCATATACTTAGTGTGTGCACTAAGTAAATGGACCTCTTATTATTATTACTATTACTAATCATGATACTCACTTTGTTTCCTATTCCTTCTATATCTATTTCAGCATGCCGAACTTACCCACAAGGACCACCATGCCAAGCCCGACTCTTCGGCTGGAATCAGCATCACATTTGCCGACCAACCTGGTAGCGGTCGCGGTGGTCGAGGCAGAAGAGGCGGACGTGGAGCTGGTGGCCGGGGTGGCGGAGAGCGTGGCGAGCGTGGCGGTCGCGGTCGTCCCGGCGGAGACCGCATGGGTCGCGGAGGAGGTGGTCGTGGTGGCGGACGTGGCGGAAGATACCGCGATGACTCGTCCATCGCCGTCGACAACGAGGATGAGTTCCCATCCCTGTCCAAGTAGATGTGCTAACGACGCACGGCGGTCGATAACGACGCAAAGAGAGGAGAAGTGAGAAAAGGATAATGTGCTGTGTAATTTATTCCCTTTCGTATAAATATTTTTCACCCGTGGTTTATCCGGGTGTTTTCGGAAATCACTCGATGTGAGGTTGCTATGTGATTTGTGGGTAAGATGGCAATGTACAGTATAAGTTTCTTATTTTTGCCCCCCAATCAAAACTCCTAGGCAGTATGGTAAGCCCTTTCTATGTTTAGATGCACCTCCAGGTCGAACGTGTCAGAGTTCTTTTTATGATTATTTCTTTTTATATTTACAATGCAATGAGAATGTCATTATTTGGTGAGAATTCCTCAAGCTTTTAATTTTCTTTACATCTTCCATGTGTTTTGTTGTATGTAGGCAGGGGACTTTATGTGAAGTTTATATAGCTCAATGTCTACCACTGTCTTAGTAATTCGACAGGATACTGGGTTCATTTCTAGCTTGATAGTGGGAATAACTTGTATTACGCAAAATTCCAGCTCCGTGTATACTCTTGTCGTTTGTACACTAATGTCTAACATTGCCAATTGCAGCAATTGTCATCAGAATGATATTTATTTATTTTTACTTTAATCCCCACTTTTTATGTTAATTTCTCGGCTATCATGCTTGTGATGAAAGTTGTAAATAGACCACATCAAAATGAATTGATTCTCTTTGCCCCATTAATTTTCTTGTATTTTAGGATGAAAAAACAATATTGTCCAAGTTGGGCTTGAGACAATGATCCTGGCCTATATTTTTCTGCAGCTGTACAAAGTACATTATATGTTGAAAGTTGGTTGGCTAGAATGTGATGCACATGAAAAAGAAATCGTTAAAAGCTTTCTGGCATGAACAGACATCAACAGTCATTTGTAATTGGGAAATGTCCCCGTATTATGTTTTCACGGGAAACCCCCTTTCATGACATGTACTTTGGGGAACTCCCCAATTTACTTATGCAGAGGGGAAATCCCTTTTATCTTGGTCCAGGGGAAAGCCCCAATCACGTTTAAAGTAAGATTGCAGAAAAAGACTTTGCCATGTGCCATTGCATAGCAAGCTGGTTGGATCACCTTTGTGGAATTTGATTGCGCAACCCTGGTTACAATTTGCATTAGCAGCTGCGCATCAGAAGGAAAGATATTCAGTTACGAGGGGAAAACAGCATATGCAGTTTCGCAAAGGCAAAGGAAGATTTGCCAGATGACTGTTGCCTCTGTTTCCGAGGAATTAGATAGTCAATCCTTCCCTCTTTAAAATCATAGATTTGAATTTTGATAAAAAAAAACAAACATTGAATGTTGCCAAAACAAATTTTATTATTGCAGACAAAAATGGTTTGTCAAAGTGTTTATGAGAGAAGTACTAAGAAATTTTCAATAGTTTGATTATGAACGTAATCATCGGTTGCTATTTTTCATGATTCTTAACAATGGAGAGCTGCAAGAATTGAATAAGGATGAGTTATAGAAGAAATACGTTTGGACATTGTATTATTATAAACCAATAATGGTCTACTGTGAATTGTGCTGCGTAAATGCCTTGTTTACACGAATTGGAAATGGTTCAGATGTGTATGAATTTTGATATTATTGATGGGATTGAAAAAAAATAATTATGTATTATGCCAATTATATTACGGAGAGACTTTTGTGTACATGTTTTCGGAGTGTAAAATTTGTACAGAATTAATTTTCAATCAATGATCTAGTTTCGTGAGAGATGAAGAAGTAATATCTTTTTTCCTTTTTTGTTTTCCACCATCATTCAGTGTATATTTACCATACATGCAAATACAGGTTTAATACTTGCTTGGGGCAGTATATGTTCAGAAACTCAAACTAGTTATGTTTAAGTAAACTTTGAGAACTCCCTTCTTTGCAAATGTTGGAAGAAAGTTATGACATAAAATGTGCTCTTATTGGCTCTCATTTTTGCAGTTTACGGCAATATGGATGTCAATTTAATTTGCATCTGCCAAACACTCACATCTTGCAGTAGATCACAATTTTCTTGCAACTTTTTTCCTATTTTCCTGTTTTCCTATTCCCAGTGTTTTGGCCAATTTTATGCTAGTGGTTCATTTGGACCTTGGATTGTGATATAGATTATTTTATACATTTGCATGTTTTGTGATATAAAATCTTACCCAAATCTAACCCCACAGTATTGACATGAAGATATGTTGGGACAATATCATAAATGTGTGAGGTTCATGTTGTATGCCATATTTTGCATTTTCTGAGGAGGGATTTCGTGTTAAGGGAAAGTGATTGCCCTCGCCTTCTATCCATTAAAATGTATTACGTGAAATTTGCACGAGGGTATTATTGCAATTTCATCATTCTAAAGTTGCTAACCTTATGCTTTGGTAGGAAATACCTTTCGCAAATGCGGTATGAACGATTCTTGCACCATTCATGAAATTGTATGATTGGGTATGAAGGTCGTTAGTATACTATTAGTAGTTTATGACTGTATGGAACTTTTCCCAATTTCCTGGAGCAATTGTTATCTCAGTTTATTGGATTCAAGCATCCAAGCATACAATGTATGAACAATTTCCACTCCCTAGGGAGTATTCCAGCATGATGCGTCAAGACGCTCAATGCTAAATTGACCACATTATGGTCACTCTCAACCAGTCTAATTTCGTGTATACCTGGGTAGAGTGCAGCACAAAGTGGATAAATTTCATGCAGAAGAAAATTAACGACAGGTGTAGGATTCAAACATATAACCCTCTGGTTGAAAGGCGAGAGTCAGAACCACTACATTTTGATGTTTGAGCTGGAATTTTTGCCATTTATTTTATAGTGAAAAATTTTATTAACCATATTGTAGTTGCAAATATGTGTTCAGTTTGGAGTCTGAAATATTCTTGTGCTTGGAATTATTCAGAATGATAGAGTAATATTCTAATTTGCTCCCAGCAAAATAATTGAATGGCAACTAAGTGAGGGAACTCCATGGAATTGTTGTGTCTATTACACCAATTTCTCAAAAACTATCCGTTGAAATTGTAAAAGCTTAGTGAATGTGTGACGGGTACAATCTTTTTCATACCGAATGTCAGAGAATTTCAATGAATAGTTCTCAAGAACTTGGATAACGGCCATGACACTTTCATGGAATGGCCTACGCGTTGAAATGGTGAAGAACTTCTCGTTAAACACGGCTCTGTTACTGTACCTTGTATCTTTCGTTCATTTATTATGAATTTCTATGTGTGAGTGTGAAATTGTTTATAAGTTAATGATTGTTACAAAATGTAAGTCATTGTCAATCGACTTTACTTGTAGCTTGAGCAATTTTTTTATATTCTATAGCAGTTTTCCCCTTTTTTATGAGTTTCTCACCTCAAAACTTGTCCATCCGAAGAACTAGGAGGACATAGTCTCTGTAAAATTGTATAAGATGATGTCCTTCTAGTTCCAAGAGTTTGACTATATCTGTTTCAAGTAATCATATTGATTCTATTCCATCTTGAAAAAGCAATTCCTGTTTTTTTTTTTTTCTATTGTCCCAAAAAGTAGAATACATAATTAATTTCATAGAAAACACTATGAAAGAGCAACTACATTATCTCTGCAAAATGCACTAGATTATCACATCCTACCTGAGTAACTTTGTTGCCTAAATCACTGAAAATCTTGTCTGTAAAATTTGTATGTAAGTGTGCATGTGGTGCATTTACATACGCCACAGATGCCAACTGTTTCGCAATATGTACGAAGTCCGAAATTTCAGTGTCAATTATCGAACAAGCGAACCAAATTGTTCGCGAAAGAGAGAAGCCATGGTCACAATAACTTGACTTTCTGGCTTTCAGTTGAAAAGTATGCACTGAATTTTATGTCTGGAAACATCTCGTCAATATTAGAGATGCCAATGGTTCAGGAGTAAGCACGAGTTCAAAATTAAAATGTGAATATTGCAACAGCTGAACAAAAGGGAAAGAAAACATGACAGCAAACACTCTCCAAGCCATTTATTTGTGATAAAAGCTCTTAACCCTAATCCCATTGGGATATTTCAGTCATCTCAGTTCATTGGGGGGGGGCTTATTTGGCCCCCCCCTCTGATCTTCGCCGTCGACCGCGCGATCGCGCCGAAATTTGGCGTGCACATAGCCCGCGATGTTAACTCTTAGATTGCATAGTCAAATTTTTCAAAAATCTACTCATTATGCTAATTAGGCTTTAATTATGCATAATTATGCATGAATTCTAACAAACAGCAATAAATCACTTGCTGAAGCTCCAAATGTGCTGATTTTTGGTCTAGATACACATAGTAATGTTTCAGACATATTGTCATGGAAAGAAAATGCAATCAAAATCTATTTCTTATGTATTTTATTGTTTTGCTGAATTTCTTATGTATTTGTTTTTTCGACTTTATCATTTCTATTGTTTTTTCGATGGGAATTGTTGGTGACATTATTAGAGGCATAGAAAATGAATTCTAAATTCAGTTCATGCATTAATATGCAAAATAGACAAGGATTTATGAATATTGACTAAAAACACAATTTGCATCGACTTTGTACATAAAATCACGTTTTTGACTCATATTTTTCAAATGCGCGTAGCGTCGGTACCACATACCCGGTCATCACGAATTTGGTGTCAAAAGTTGCGCGAGACTTGAAAGATAAAAGTCAGAAAAAAATATGGCGCGAGCTTCTCGCGTCTCAGATTTATCGCGAAAATTGTTGAGGGGGGGGGGGCGTTTAAAGGTCCCCCCCCCCCATGGGATTAGGGTTAATTTGTGTGGAAGTACACCTCTTGCATATTCTTCCGGAATGGTTGTCATTTCTGCAATATTTTTGGAATGTTGGAAGCTCTGTACTACCAGCTTCCTCGATTAGTTTCTTGTAACGGCCAACTGCCAGGTATTTGGAATTCAAGTCAGAATAACTAATTGATTTTAGATCAGACAAGACAATGGTTTTGAAGACAAGTGAAATCTATTTGTTTGATTACTGGTATATAATAGACAAGTCATTAGATTTCTTGTACCAATTTTGAACATTTAGTTCAGCCGTCTTGAATATTTATTACTCTCTACCAAATTTTGTATGAAAAGATTCTGTATCTTTATAAGATGTAGCGGAGCTGCCAGTTATCTGTAATATTCCGGGCTGTTGGCATTTCTGATATAGCTGTACAAGGAGAGCTTATAAGAGATAAGTTTGCTTATTTTTGTAAGCAGCGTTTGTGTACAAAGGCTATGGTGCATGATTTTACAGCGCGTGTTAAATTTTGTAGGATATCTTTTGTATTTCTGTAAGAAGACAACGTCGAAATAATGTTCAAGTCCCCCAAATTTTGTTTCCCTCCTTTGATATCAATTGACTTTACCTTCTGCACATAATTCTGCAATTACATATCTCCTTTTGTAAGTTGTGTTTAGAATGAGATGCCCAAAATCCTTTATGACTTTTATGAGAGAAAGGAAAAAAGTATTTACAAGATGAGATGAAAAACAATAAAATAAAACATTTAAAAACAATGTGAATTGATGGTTTCCTAGAAGTTTCTTTTTAGATTTGTGTTGGCATATGTTGTGTTTATGTTGAACATTAGAAACTCAGTGTAACGAGGTGCTTGGCACCATCAAAAATACATAGTTATAGCAGATATCTCTTTATAGCATACCGTTAGTAAAATAAAATTAAGCTAGGGCCAGATTTTGTGCCTTTCATATAAGGAAGTTTGTTATATGCGATCTGTTATACTGAGTTTCCACTATAAACGATTGACAAATCTAACTATGGGTGTTAAGTGGAAACTCGGATTAAGAAGATCTGATATTAAGAGGTAAATAATCTGGTCCCAGCTCTTAATAACTTGTGTTTTTTTTTTAACTCTGCTATAAAGAGATTACTGCTATAACAAGGTATTTTTTATGGTCCCAAGCACCTCGTTATAAAGAGGTTTCACTGTATCTGCTTTAAAGAGGTAACAAAATCTGGTCCCAGCTCTCTATAACTTAGGGTTTTTAACACTGCTATAAAGAGATTATATCTGCTATAACAAGGTATTTTCAATGGTCCCAGCACCTCTTTGGGACCATGAAAATTACTTTGTTAGATCAGGTCCCTCACTATATCAGGGTATAAAAACAAAGAACTATAAAGAGCTGGGACCAATAAAATCACCTTGTTATAACAGGTATCTCGCTATATCCAACCTCTTTATAACGAAGTTCCACTGTACACATCGATCTCTTTTTACCAAGTTTCTAGTGTACTGAGTTTCCACTATATGCCTATTGGTCCTAGATTCGGGATCACTGTATACCACAATTTTTTTTAGCAATCACAGAGAAGAAAAGACGAAAACGCACAGCAAATATTATGCACATGTCAGTTCTTTGTTTCAGTTTCCATTGGAAAACGAAAATAAGATACGTCAGAAAAACGGTGTGATTTCTCAAACACATATGCCAAACTCGCAAATTATTAAGAAAACGAATCGCTCTTTGGTACAAATCAGTGTGGTATAAAGAACAAATATGGTACAGATTTATAACAAACTACACGAACAGGATACAGAAATGTGTTCTTTCTTATGCACATTAGGCAGAAGGGAGAAAGGAATTGGACAAAATGAACAAATTCCATTCAACCACAGAGCAGAAGAGACAAAGGCCTGGGATAAAGTAAACAACCTCCATTCAAGCATTGACAATACATGTAGCTACATAGACACCAAAGAATTGGCCATCCTTCTCCATCTATTGGAAAATGTTGAACGAGATTGGCACCTTGGACTTTCTTTTGTGATCATGAAGCTATTTTGAATGAAGTTGATTACTTTATCCTAGTGCTTTGTTCTTTCTGGTCACAGTGAATTAACATGGAAGCCACTTTCTCTTGTGTGAAAGCCATAATGACAGTTGTGTACCTTGTCCAATTCCTTTGTCTATTCTGCTCACAGCGATAGTCTACCTGTTGGTAATGAGCCATACTGCTGTGTGTAGGCAACAAGAGTTGGTGACAAGTGACTGGGTACCTCTATGGTTTCATAAAGCTGTTCGTAAAAGTATGAATGACTGTACAAACGACTGTCGCTCTTTCCTGCCCACACTACGGGGTATTAGTTTTGCGCGTCTATTCATTGTTACGTCAGAGGTACATGTAGTTGTGCATGTAACAATGAGCAGATGTGCAAAACTATTCTACCTCCGGTCGAATTTGACTGTGACTGTGACTGAGGAATGAAATTGACACCTCCACAATGTTAACTCCTTGTGCCGAGTCACACCTTAGAACGGATCACCAGTTGTTCGCGTCTTTCGTAGATCTACAAATGACTTTTTGAAACACAACCCAGGTCACATGGGGAAAAGAAAATCACAAGCATTATCAGGCGGGATACATTCCCATGTTGGAATATTCTTACCCTGAACACGAGGGTGTTTGGGTGGTCTGGTGGTTATTACTATGATCTAATCTCTAGGTCACTGGTCCAAGCCCTGCCCAGTACTGAATGTGATTTTTTTGGAGTCTATTTTGGTGAAAAGTGCTCACAGCTATATGTCACCCTCTTGTTGCCCATGGAGACTAAAAAGATGTAGAGCTCATTTCCAATAGAGGTTGGATCAGTTTTCAATCAATTTTGAGTTATTCATACCATCTTATTATTTATTTTGCACTGTCAATTCAAAATGCATTCTAAATTTATTTCAACCAATGAGGAGAAAATATTGTAAATCCAATATTGAGTTTTCCTCAGATGCCTGTACAAACTTGCACAGAAAAACATAATTTTTTACTCTGAATCCATGAAAATTTACTTAACTCCTCTTCATTTAGGCCAATTTTTTTTTTTTTTTTTTACTTACCCTCAACATACTGACCCTCTCAAAAGGCTCCTACATAAACTATTTTTATGGGGTCTCCACTTTTCACCCAAATTGAAAAACACAGTAAAATCATAAAAAAAATCATGAAATGCAGCCTGAAATAATGCATGTTCAGAAGATTTGGGGCTTTTCACTCACTTGTGACTTTTCTTAGTGTAATTTTTCACATGAAATGTGTTCCTAGAATAAGACCAACTGATACTTGACTAAAAATGCATTTGAGGGCAACCAAACAATAACTTTTTGCTTTATCTTTATCACGATATTACTAAATGGTTTAATTACTTCGCTATGCACTGTTGAAAGGGCATTTTTTGTTTGGATAAAAAAAAAATCTTCCTCTAAGCCCCTGTTCAGTTTATAAAAGTGAATAAAGATAAAACAAATCTAATTATGAAAATAGTCATATTGATTTACTGGAATTGATCTGCATAAAATTGGTGCTACCACTCCCCTCCCCACTCCCTTCCTCCCCCCCAAAAAAAGACACCCACACATTATAAAATTATATTTAGCGTATGGGGCCAGGGTGAGTTTGTGAAAACTCCTCTAAAAGACAAGGAAAAGGAAATAAAAGGACAATTTCTACAAGAATATTAGCTTCAATCAATTTAATTCATTCAGTGCTTTATTCCTTATTTAAAAAAGAAAACATCTTGACCATGTGTGCTATGACCTAATACATAAAAATCAATACACATTAATAATTAAGATAAATGTCTTAGTATGCTTGAACTGTGCTTGTCGATTCTCAAAACAAAAATCAATGTATTTCTTAAAGGTGTTAAAATCAATCTGCTAAAAAGGAAAACTTAAATAAAAACGTACAGCTATAAGCCTCTGTGTTTTCATTTGAAACAATTAAAATATATATCTGAATAATCACAAATGTGGTTAAGCAACATACATCATGAATGGATAGGTTTTGAGCTAATATTACATAGGCGGTGTTGTTCAAAAGTTGCAATTGATCACAAGTTGCAGTTGATAGGAATATGGCAATCAAAATCATTGTTTTATGCGCATCTTGTTAAATGCATGCACCATGCACGAATGAAAATGCGAGTTACAATTGACAAAGTTGCAGTTGATTTGCAGTTGATTTTGAGGAACACCCCAAAATACACAGGATAAAGGGTGGAGGGGTCTTCTTCATATTCTTAATCAGAACACATGAATGTGCAATGTACATATGAAGCCGAAGTTTTCTTCTGAAGAGCATTCACAAAATGATGTACTCTCCAATAATTTTTATCACTTTACCAAACCTTTTTTCTTTGTAGCTGGCACAGGCTTTTTACAAGTGAATATGGTATAAGACATCAATTTATATGGACATAAAGTTGCTCTATTGCCCATGATCTCTTCGGAAATCACGAGCAAGTTGCACAATTTTTTTTTAAATTAGGAAAAGGATGAGGACGATTTACGAAATTCACTTCAGCAAATCTGTAGCATACTAGTTGACAAATATAATTGTCAGATAAGATTTGAGATGAATATAGCAAAATTAAAGGTGCATTTCCAGGGCTATTTTTAAATTTACAACTTTTAAGTGATGGAGACCTAGAAAAATAATCAAAGGTGAAGTTGAGCTCCAAATGATATTTGAAATAAAGCTTAATTCTACACTGCATACAAGATATGTTTCATTATCTATCTTTACCATGAAAACAAACGTTTCCAAATCAACTGTGAAAACAATTGTCGGAAAAGACTAGAAATTTTTGGAAGGTGTACCTGCAAACATTTAATGGAAGCTTTCGAGAATTTCTTACAGACACATGCAACTTCATTGATAATGTAAACATGGAATTTCATACAGTTCATTTTTTTTAATACATAAAGGGCACATGCGATAGGTGTTTCTTACAATTTAAACCTTTTTTCTTCAAATGTTGTCTCCTAATTAATTATTGGCACACACTTCAACACTTAGTATAGACTATAGACATGAAACATTTGTTTTTGTTTTCCTAATTCTCTCTCTGACACAAAGTCAACAACAATGGAAAACAGACAAACGCTAGAGCAGGCATCCATTGTGTGTGGACAACAGACAACCTGCTCTATCTTTCATCAATTCTAATGTTTGGTCTGCCCACGCTGCGCTTTCAGTAACCATGAATTTCATATCAATCAATCAATATACATTGTCTTCTTATAGAAGAAAAGCACTCTATATACAATAACTTTATATATTCTGCATTTTGTTGTAATATATATATTTATATATATCATACAGGTTTATGAGGGATATGTACATGTGGATATATATACACTCAATAGCATTCCATACACGCAAGGTAGGCCTTGGATATATATTAGCAGAGATTCCAACCCAGCGGCCTATGCATGGGGATAGAAATTTAAATGTGTACCACCCTAATAGCTGAACTAAATATTTTCTTATGAGAGAAAGTATGATAAAAATGACTTAACACCATAGTGTTAAATTTCCTTCAGCAAGAAATCGATCTACATTGTGCTGCACTCGACCCAGGTCAGTCAAATGGCGACGGCAGAAATTCATTTATTGTAATGTGACGCGTCGTAGTGGCTGCCAGATAAAGCCGGATAATAATGAGAGAAAAAGATTTAAGTGCAATGAGCACCAATAACAATAATAATATGCTCTTCTAATTACCTCTGATAAAGGTCTCTACGCACTCTACAATTAATGGAGCATTACTACCCTGGCTTTAGCCCGGCAGCCACCAGCGCAGCGCACTTGGCGTTTCAAGGAATAAATATTCCTACCAGGTACCCATTCACCTCACCTGGGTTGAGTGCAGCAGTGTGGATGAATTTCTTGCTGAAGGAAATTAACGCCATGGGTGGAACTCGAACCTACAACCCTTTGGTTGAAAGTCATGACCACTACACCACAGCGCCTCCAGGTGGACCTGTGCGCTATACAAGTAGCCACCATCAATATTATTGTTATGTGCTTTCTCTAAAGTGAAAATATTTGGTTCAGCTGCTTGGTAATTCACATTTTGATTTCTATCCTCACGCATATTCCAGAGGGTTGGCATCGCTGCATTTATAGAACGAGTAGTAAGACACACACGTACACACAAATAAACGAGTCTTCCTTTAGTATTTCTTATAAAGGGCAAGAAAATTCAGAACCATGTCTGAGAATAGAAAACAACACACACGGCAAAAACAACAAACTGTTCAAGAGTCACAAAAATTAGTCAAATATTTGATCAATGTGATGCCCTTTAAACTCGACATTTTCATCTCTTACTTAAAATAGACATCCCTAAAAAAGATTTTATAGTCAATAGAATGCATTACTTAATTATGAATAATTATGAAGGGCAAAAAATAAAATAGATTTATCAATATCCTTTTTGTGCACATAAATGCAGGTATGTACACCCTTTATCTGGTTAACAGAGAAGAAAACAAACTTTGCAAAGGCTCAAATTGGGAGCATGTCCACTATTGTAACTTTAACTATAATGTATATTCAGAACGAGTTCAGGGAGAGGGTTGTGAAAGAGCTAGTGGCAGGTTGCTAAAAAAACAAATAACATTGACAGCAACAGCTGATGAGCATTAAATACTTCACTGATCTTGCCGTATATGGCAAAATTTATCATTGATTTTAAGAGTTTTCAGTTTCGCAACAGGCTCTAAATCTGAACTTAAGTATATCAACCTCCAATCATAATTCATGACAAAGTAAAGCAGCAAAATAATCAAACCTCATTTAACCCTTTAAAATAGCTTTCATTGGGAAATGACAGTTAAGGACTAAGTCAAACTTGATGTCCTACATAAATCTACAGGTGAGGACAGGAATTAGTTCACAGCCAAATCAGTATTTCTTTCTAAGTAGGCAACACTAAAACTTTGAATTGTCCTATAAAATTCAGCAGAATGTTACGATATTAAATCTCCATTGCCAGTTAGCGTGTCAAAAAGTCACAAGTTGCCTACTTGTGTAAAATTATATGGATTTATAAATATTCAATGTGTTGCCAATTTAAAGACATATGGCAATTTTAGTGATTGTTTTCAATCAGAAAATTCTCTGCGTCAATCGGCAAATGGTAACCCAATTATAATGTTCAGGTTTTATGTTAAATTTTGTTCTCTTTCTGCTGGAGCAGAGCTAAAACACAAGACATGTTCAATCACCCTGAAAGGGTTAAAAGCTGCCTTGGAAACCTTATACCAGTACTGTAAGTCCCCAATAAATGTTTCACACCTTTTTCTTTGGTACAAAAAGAACTGGAAACCATTATAGAATATTTATAGGATAAAATCTAGAATGCAATTGACATAAGAGCTGTTAGTATTAAATGACTTCTCACTAGACAAAGCATTTTGACAAAAATTTTTATGCTGTCATTCAATTGATATCTCAAAACTGAATTGCATGGACATATATCTCACCAATTTTCCAACGCTTCATAAACAGAATTGCCAAACTGTTCAGGCCCTGTAACATAAAAGATGCAATTAAACTTACGATAAATAGCAATGTACGTGTATGGCAAAATGTGTACTAAAGAGATACAATAAATTGCAAAATTAATCATATTTCTTTTTGTTACAGGCCCCTGGAATGAGAATTGATGAGGAATTTTTACTGAGAATTCAAAATTCTTTACCGAATGAATGGCTGAGCATACGGTTTATTCTGTAAACATGCCTTCTCTAATGAGAGAGTATGTGATTCACCGGTTATATTTCTTATTGACATTCTAATCCCGGAACATTTGGAAACTGTAAACTAATGGAGAATACCAATATGCATTGCTAGAAATATGCACTCAACTTTCCAATGATTTTTAAAATTAAATCTTGGTCAGAAATGTATTAATGATATGGTCTTGCACAAATTGCACAAAAGATGGTATTTTTGGTCACGAATACATACCAAGCATCTTACAATATTCATAGAATTGATCTACAATGATAGATATGAATAGATGTAATAATGCAGCAATTGAGATATTGAAAGCATACAATTGTCTAGTCTAGTTATTGGTCCAAACAACTTCACATTGTATGAATAAATTTGTGCAAATAAATGAATTGTGAACCCAATTAAAATTCCTGACCTGATTACTATTAGGCTTATTCAGTTGCCGTAACCGGTGTAGGAAAAACACTACATGAGCATTCACAGTCTTGGCTGCAATGAACCGACTGGATATATTCAAGAGTGGGATTTAAAGGGATAAACAATCCATCATCTACGGAGGATTTTCTCCCATTATCGGAAAATTGAATGCTACTGCCCAGAGCCCTGGAGCACAGTTTCGGAAAAGGAGTTAAATGTCAATCAACCATTATCTAACCCTGTTCAATTATTTAGTCAGCTTGAAAAGTAATCAGACAATTTTATAAGCAAAATATCTATAGAGACCCTTGCGAATTGTTTTTGATTGTTACGTAATTGGCGCCACTCTGTCTGGATGTGGTCATGTCCCCTGGGATCTATGATAGAGGGAAAATTCCCTCAGAATGATTAGTCTCAATAAATAGTCCATGTTTATGTGTTTTAGAATGCCTCCATAATGTCTATGCATATACGTTTAGGTGGAATGGATAACATAATTACTCCTTGCGAGACTAGGGTACAGGGATTCTTTCAAATCCGAAGCTTTCATTTCAAGCTTCGGTAGAACTCGTATCCGAGTGAGCGGGCTGGGTCTAGAGTGAGGTTTGTATACGAGTCAATGTAAATTCCTTTCTATTACATAATCCCAGTAGATCTGAATTTACGTCCCCTTTAAAATATTGGTGAACGGAGGCTTGTGGATGCAAGAAGACAAGTGCGGATAATTTGTTGTGCAAATCAGATACACAATCGGTTTTTACCGTCCACAAGCCCCAAACAGCAATTTGCCTTTACATGTTAATCCTTTGCAAATGTGCGTAATTATCTTGCAAAAGTATCTGTGAGATAGTTTTGAGAACCAATTTGGTACCAAATCAGTATCAAAAGCATATAAGAGTCGAAAAAATTTAAATGAACCAGTTTCGGAAAACTCTGAACCAGACAGATTTTAAGGTACGGTAGATTTATTTTGAGATTGATTCAGAAACTGGTTCAGAATGTCTAATTTGAAATGACTTTGGTATGCTACCACTATCAAAACGTGAGTGGTACCTGCTAGACTGGTTATGTGGGGACCATTGTCAGAGCTATTCTTATTAAACAATTCGTCATAAGAAACCCTGAAAACCATTTTTTCCATAGTTTTTCCAGTGTGTACAAGTCCAATCATGTAAAAATTACTATCTCAAAATTACTTTTTACCAGAGGTTTTATTTTTGCTAGAGTAAGTATTATGCAATGGAACTCTGGATAGGATCTTAATGAATTTCTTTAGCCACAAAATTGCATTGCAATACACCCAAAATGATAAGCTGCCAGTACTACCAAAGGGAATGTACTAAGTTGATTGTAGATATCGAATAAAGTAAGAATATATACTTTGCCTTTACACAGCCAGAAAATACAGGAGAACTCTGTCTTAGTCAAATCTCTTGGGGATCGTAAAATATTTTTTACCTAAGAAAAATTTGAATTACAAGATGTAATAATAATAATGATTGTGGCTACTTGTATAGCGGACAGGTACACCTTTATCGATGCTCATGACACTGAAAGCTTTACACGAATAGAAAAGGTTTTGCATATTTTGTTCCATAAAATTAATTCGACTTCGGTGACTATTAAAAAAAAAAGAGGTTTGACTAAGGCAGAGTTAACTGTAACTATTCCAAATATCGTAAATGATTGCAAAAGAATAAATATATTACCGCCTCTCTACCACAATAAATACAATGCTGAAAGTAAGCTATGTATAATAAAGACTTCACTGTACAATGGATGGATCAAAAGCTGATTCAGAAAAATCATTGCACAAACTGATCCCTATTGCATCATCAATCTGGCAAAACACCTTCAATGTGCTACTGAATGAAACCATAGGTTTTATGATCAACTCCTGAATCCCTCATTTCGCATAGACTTTGCACCAAAGCATAATTAGAATATTTCCAGTTGAATGATGAAATTATGCATTTCTACTGTCCAACTTCAGTTGGAAAACACTTAATGCTCCGGTCAACTCTTTGAGCAACAATACATATATTTGCAAAAAAAAATGGTTAATTCATGACTCATTTACAGCATACAATATGGACGGTTTAATCCAAACACAGTCAAACCTTTCTTAGAGGGTGTTGCTAGAAACTTGCAGTCAATTGCAAATCAGGTCCAAAGTGATATGTGTATTCTTATCGTTGCATGCTTTTCAACTACGACATGCAATTGATTAAAATTGGTGTTTCTAGCAACACCTCATTGCTGTTCACCTCACTTGATGGCCACCAAGCGATAGTTGTGTCACTTTCGTTCATCCCTTTTGATCAAGAATTTATGTTTAGAACATA
Source organism: Temnopleurus reevesii (assembly GCA_036244855.1). Lineage (NCBI taxonomy): Eukaryota > Metazoa > Echinodermata > Echinoidea > Temnopleuroida > Temnopleuridae > Temnopleurus > Temnopleurus reevesii. Next base: position 36,023 of record BQKZ01002079.1, read on the forward strand.
CCTACAAAGGCCACAAAGGCTACATCAGACATTAATAGATTTGGTGGCCACTATAGACAGGTTTGACTTTTGGTGCAAATAACCAAACAGCCCCGGTCTCTATCAAAATAATACTACCCTGTTTTATGTACTACACATTCTAAGTACAGCATAACAGTATGTATAATAGTTCAAAAGTGATATTATAATACAAAAATGCCGCATTATGATTTTATTTTTAACATTTGTGCAAAATGCTCTTCTATAAATGATTTTCAAATGAAGCCTAAATGCATACATGAGTTGCAGCCAACATTGTTCAACAAAAATAGCTAAGCACACACTTACACATTTGTAACACACTCTCTAGCTGAATAGACTTACAAAGAGGAAAATATATTTGATACAGCACAATGTACCAATGGGGAACACCAATTTTGGACGAAGAATAACATTATGCATCACACCAGACTCATTTGACAACTTTTATTAGCTACTGCCATTACATGCAAATCTCCTGTGCACTAAATTACTGTCAAAAATTGCAAATCTTAAAAAAGGTATGATTGATCTCTGAATATGCTTCCTCTAAATTCTATTGAATACAAAGGATATAAATATTTTTGGACCGACCAATATAATCCAAATTGGTAAAATGGGGCATTCAATTGAGTCTATTTTGCATCTTGCGTGCCCCCAATTGCTTACATATTGAGAACTCCACGCCGAAAGATTTAATTATGCACGCTTCTAATATACAAGAAATTTCAGACTGAAATGTAATGGTACACTTGTTAATTTGAATCCGAATCTTGATCTTGATCTTGTTTAATTTTCGAGGAAAAATGGATAATAAAGGTTCACCCATATAGGGGGTGTTGTTCAAAAGTTGCAAATGATCGCAAGTTGCAGTTGATCGGAACGCGCCAATCAAAATCATTGTTTCATGCGCGTATTGTTAAATTCGCACACCACACGTGAATGAAAATACGCATTACAATTTGCAAAGTTGCAGTTGATTTGCAGGTGATTTTGAGCAACACCCCCATAGACAAGTGGATGCATGATAGTATTGCATTTTCTTGATCATTACATACTTGTCCATTGATTTTGGTACCCCATGTTAAGTGTAATAGGTAAAGAATTCCATTACAGGTTAGCATGTCTTCTGACGAGTACATCATACTGTATCAAACCTTGATCCTTTTGTGCACAGAAAGACATGGATATCTAAAACATTAGCCTCTCTTATCTAAAAAAAAAAATAGCACAAAGAGCTCATAAAACAAACTGCAATAGGAAAACAAAAAAAGCAAACAATCAATTCAAGCACTCCCAGATGATGACAAAATAATACAGAAGACTTCCTTCTGTTACGCCCCAGTCACATAGAAGCCGGGAAGCAACACGATCCAACACGAATCTTTGTTCGGAGGCAGTTATCTGTGAACTTAACAAAGAATGGTGTTTAATCGTATTGCTTCCGGGCTTCTATGTGACTGGGGCCTAATGAATAATCAATTAAAATTAAGCTCCAAGCTTCTATCAACCTTTTGATTTTGCAAAAGCAAAACCGAACCAAACAGATTCTTGCTAATTCTCCAGTTATTAGTGATTTATTTTGAATTATGTTTTGATTTATGACTGGAAATATGGGAAAGAGTTTAAGGTGTAAGAATACTTCCACATGAGAGTGCCTACGTTTGATCTAAAGTAACTCTGCATTCTTTTCTTTGGTCATATATCCAACCTTTTTTCAACTGCAAGATAATAAAACAAATGACCATATACATTGAAAAAAAAATACAGCACATCTATTGAACTCGTACATACTCTTTACGAAATGACATAAAGATAATGCCTCTCTCAATATAATAAAGATATACATGTCCAATTCTATGATTATCATCACAATGTGTATATAAATATCAATAACTGTAGTTCACTTGAAGGACAAATAAATACAAAGGTGCTTGTGAAGAATGTCTACACTTGAGTATTTCATAGTACATAAATTCATTCATACGCAGATTTGTCACCCGTATTTAAACATACAGCAAACAGGGAGCAAAAATATGTCTCAATTCTATAATTTCTTTGAACATATGTACATATCCTTGGGAAAGCTACAAAATTTCTGCATAGAACAAGGTATCATGTCAATTGTCATGAAAATAAACAATAAATTATGTACAGCTTTTTTCCTCTCACTCTGGAATCGCATGTAATTCTTTGAACGAAATGTAATACACCTTCTCTTGCTCTTCTTCAGTAGTCACATAGATAGTCAACAATGGAACACAATATAGTTTGCACAAGTTTGCCAAGATTTAATAAATCAATATAATATTCCCGACATGTCAGTTTACTACTTTATGACTAAAAATTATGAGTGAATGACTTTAAAAATATAATCAACAACTTAAAAACATTTAGGAGTAATACATTGACATGCACATAAAAAGTTAAAAAAAGAAAAACATTAATTTGCATCTTACAAAGTTAACTCTTTTGTCAATGATTAAGACATTATCAATTATATCAGCAAGGTTTATTGTTCTCCTCAACTCAACCACCCATTAAGTGTATAAAGTAAGAAAATAAAGTTTGCCTAAATTTGACCTTAGAAAATCTTTAATTGAAAAGCACCATAACATTGTCTTACAAATGCCCATTTACAACCTCAATGACATCATTTGAACATTGCTTTCTTATAAGATGTGAACGCACAATCCATTTTTAGGGTTTTAATATAACCGATACCTACAATACTTTGTGATTTGCTAACAGTTAGTGCGATTTTTACCTTTTGGTGACATTGGGTCTGTTATAAGTGTGATTGTGATGTGGTGGAAACAAATTAATAAATGAATGAATTATAGTACGATAAAATTGGAAAACTACCGATAAAAATAGACCAGGGCCCCGTAACATAAAGCTTTGCGATCAATTGCTAATGTGTTAGCGATTGATATCAATCGCAAGTCTATGGCAAATCGTGTACTAAAGTTTGCAATCGATCGCAAAATCAAATAGCGATTAATCGCAAACCTTTATGTTACGGGGCCCAGATGAACAAAACAAGACACGGTCAGAAATAAATAAAAATGCGGATTTACACATAAGAGCTAAAATTCAAAGGAAGAAGAAAAGCACACTTGCATCAATTAAGGTAGCCTTGCACTAGCTGGTTTATAATGCACACAGCACTTCGAAATGCTTGCGCACAATACAAATGTTGTGTTTTATTATCATTATGCCTATATTTGATTTGGTATGAGCTTACGGTTGAATTTCCTTCAATTATAATTTGCTTACTTCTTTACAATTGCGCACCAATTTCAAAGCCAGTCAAACTGTAAGAATATAGTGTGCCTAGTGCAATGAGATAGCAAAATATGGACAATCAGAAACTATTCTTTATTGTTTAATTATCGGAGTAATGCACAGACAAAAACAGACAGACAGACTACATACAAAGAGGGAAACTCTAAGAGTCTACAATCTTAACGTGTTGCACGTTGACTTCTTGCCCACTAGCTCTTGTTATCAAGCCTCGTGGTAGTGATGATAAGAGATGTCGAGCAGTGGTCGAAGGTGAATGCTAAGATTTACGTCTAATGTCCGTCTGATGACTATTGGATGACTGTTTGCTGATTCTCTGATTGTTGTCAGAGAACCATCAAGCTGACTTCTTGCCTACTAGCTCTGGTTATCAAGCTTCATGGTGGTGATGATGAATGAGAGATGTCAAGCAATGGTCAAAGGTGAATGCTAAGATGTATGTCTGATGATGGCCTGATGATTGTTGGATGACCATCAGCTGATTCTCTAATTACCATCACTATCACGTCGACTTACTGCCCACAAGCTGTTATTATCAAGACTCATGGTGTTGATGATGAAAGTGAAATGTTGAGCAATGGTCCAAAGGTAAATACTATCTGTCTGATGTCCGTCTGATGACTGTTTGATGACTGTCAGACGATTCTCTGATTATTGTCAGATAAACATCAAGTTGTCTTCAAGCCTCATGGTGGTGGTTATGAATGAGAGATGTCGAGCAATGGTCAGAGGTGAATTCTAAGATATCTGTCTGATGTCCGTCTGACGACTATTGGATGGATATGTCTGATGATTCTCTCACAACTCCCAGAGGACTTTCTGAATATAAGACAACTGTCTGATAAGCATACTATTACAATTAGATAGCTGTCATATGACTGTCAGATGAACATCTGATGATCAGTCTAGTGGCTACGATCCAGGGCGTCAAGAAACTTGAGGTCGATAAGATATGGAACTAACTTGTGCCTGGAATGAGAAAAAAAACCCAGACAAATATATATAAGCTCAGTCACTCCAAAAAATGGTTTCATAGTTTGTAACAGTTTACTGAAAATTTCATCTTGTATAGTATATGTAAACTTATCTTACTTATCTAATTTGAATTTCCACAGCATTTAAAATGGCTTTTGACAGTGAGCTTTCATATTGAAAATGCATGCGATTGGAAACAAATTTGATTTCCACCAGGAGCAGACTAAAAAACTGGCTTGTGTGAGATTTGAAATAGTTAACAACAAAATATTGGTCTCATCAATAAAAGAATCCGTTAAAATATTCTCAGCTGTTGCTTGATCTGTCTTTCTCCCTAAGAGACTTTATCCAAATGCCCCTTTCATTTTGTTATTATTAATTCTCTCTTGCTTCTTAAGCAGCTCTTATCTTCCATTCTCTATTATTGATCATATTCTAAAATCATTTTTTTATTTTCCCCTACACCCCCTCGCCATTCTCTCCATCCCTTCACCCTCCTTTCCCTCCTCTCTCTCTCTCTTTCTCTCTCCCTTTTCCATGCCGATCTTCCTTATATCATTCATAGGAAGGTGAGAATGATAAGAAGGAAGACCATTTTGAAGTAGGGCCATCACGAGAAACCGAGCCTACATCAGACATTAAGCTCTCATTCGATGTCTCATTCCCCAAATCACAACCCAGTTCCACATGTGGCATTTCATGTTAGTTGCTCATCCTACTTACCTGATAGGGAGGAAGGTGAGAACAAGGAGAGGGAAGACCATTTTGAGGTAGGGCCATGTTGAAAAAACCAAGCCCACATTAGATATCAAGCTCTTTTTTTCTCTCTCTCCTTCCTCCAATCCGAACCCAGTCCCACAAGTAGCTTTTCATTTTAGTTGCCAATCCCACTTACCTGATCGGTAGGAAAGTGAGACTAAGGGGTACACACGCGTAATTATTTCTCCATAGACCCGTGTGTTATTTGGCCTTTTAAAAAAATTCATATAAAATCGACTGTAGATTAGGTTGACAAGTGCTTGGTAGCAATGGAAAGGAAATTTTATGGACTTTCTCATTCTGCATTCAAAACTACCTCTTGACCAGCTCATTTTTGAGCAATTTCCCCTCACATAGCAACATGACGTGTATCAATAAATTCCATACCCCTAATGAGGTAAATTGAATCTATCTTTAGAGGTGTCAAGTAGTTCCAGAAATCAAAAATTTATGGGTCCCCCTTTTGATAAAGAAAGGTCATATATTCATTTACTAATATCCATAATTAAATAATCACTCGTTCACATCTATTAACATTAATCCATAATAGCTGAACTGCTATGGGTTGCCTAGGGGTCTATATTTCATCCGCGAAAGTGATTCGCCCATAATTACGCGTGTGTAACCTAAGGTGAGGAAAGACCATTTTGAGGTAGGGCCATGGAGATAAACCAACCTAATAGGTCTCCTTGCTCTCTTTCTCTCTCCTTTTCCCTTTCCCTTGCCTTGCCTTTTTTTCCTTCCTCCATCTTTTCCTCCCTAAACTTCGACCATCTATCTATTTCACTTACCTGATAGGTAGGAAGGTGAGAATAAGGAGAGGGAAGACCATTTTGAGGTAGGGCCAAGGAGAGAAACCGAACCCACATAGGATGCCTAGTTGGAGGAGCTGCACTGCCGTAAAGAGATGCATCTTCCGCTGGGGTACTCTCCTTACGTAGTGGTTGGGAGGGTAGGCGGCCTGTAAAGGTAAACAGAAATATATGAATACAATGATAAAAATGTAAAAATCAGCACATCTATATATAAATCTGCTGCAAACATCAACAAATGAATTGAAAAAAAAATACATACCTTTACGTTATAGCAGTGGCCCATTACATCGAAAAAAATATTCCACATTTTTATCAATTTCTATTAAAAAGCTACTTGAACTTCTGGAATGTTCTGTTGCAAAGAAATCAGGCTGGGTAGCACTATGAGCAGAAAAGAAAAACAAGTGGGACAAATTAAAAAACTTCCGTTGAAGCATTCACAATGGGTGACTTCAAGTATGGTGTTCGGTGTTGGTGTTGGTGTTGAGAGAGCAAAACGGTCCGTAAACCAAGCTCCAACACCGTTGGTCAGTTTACAGAAGTGATACAGAAATGACCGGAAATACGTCAGAATCTTGCGAGGTCTACCCCAAACACCGATAGACTTCAAGTTTGGTGTTGAGGCTGGTGTTGGTTTTGCTGCAACACCAACACCAGCGTTCAACACCGTACTTGAAGTCACCCAATAGCTAGAGGCTATATTCTGTGGGTTACTGTTGAACAGGTGTTGGTTAATGAGAAGGGAATCTACCTTCTCTTTTGTGTGTCTCGCTATTGTTAAAACTTGAATGAAATTGTTTACTTTGTCCCAGTCTCTAGTGCTTATAGTGTAGGCACCCTTGGATTTGATTCCAACAATAAGATAAAAATAGCACAAGTCAGACCAGATATAGCCAATAGATTTGACTATCCTCCAATCTTAAAATGATCAATAAATCATAAACATATAAATCAATATGACCAAAAGTTATAATTCATACTTGTTCTGTGATGAGTAGAACGATGCGCTCAAAGAGTTGGTTGCCATCGAGGGCGGTGTACGCGATGTAGAGGAAGAGACCGTACAGAACGGCCTTTGGGATGTACTGGAGAGGCGTGGGTAACATCATGATCGAGAGGCCGATGAGTACGTGTGAGAATAACGTTGTGAGGCGCGTCTCTCTTACTCGTACAACACTGTAATTAGAATGAGAGAAAAATATTAGACCAAAGGGATAGAAGGGTAGGGTGCAATAAGGCAGGATTTCCTATAATTTGTGAAGCATGAAGATTCTTAAAAGAATATACAAATCTAAAAAAATTGCAAATCTATTCATGAAAGATTTTAGGGCTTTGTTATCATATGGAGGTTATATCATTTCACTAAATGTGTCTTCTTCTTTTTAAAGATTAAATGCTAATTAGAAAAATAGACTCTGCATCTGCTGTCGTAGTATCGTCCCTCATCATTTAATAAATGAAATCCCAAACAATTGTCATAAGAACATATCTAGAGTTTTTAACAGAATTTACGTAAATTTGTACACACTACAAACTTGTCATTAATATAATCACAAAATGGACTTGCATCACAAAATTGAGATTCTATTAAAAAATTTGATTAAAAAAACACAATGTTTTTCAAACACTTACATGTGATAAACGTGCCCCTGATCGACTCTCTCCTCCACGTCTGCTAGTGCTCTTACATGGAGTGGCGAGTGAGGGAGTGCTGCGTGGACCCAAGGTAAACCAAACACTGATACGAAGCAGTTCATGATGGCTACCACAAAGAGATCTAGATGGTATGCTGTTCCTTTCTTCAGTCTGAAATCATTAAAAAAAAGAATGATCAAATATAGTTTATTCGAACAATGGAGATAGACAATGGGCAAAAATACAATGAAAGGACTGTTGCCATTTCATGGCATGAAAAGAAACACAAAAATATGAAAACTGCAATTACTAATACAGCACATGGACTGGAAATGCCGTTTTCCTGTTTATTCTCCGCATGTGAACAAATACTGCTTGTTTTTGCTTTTCAGGTAAGATCTATGCTTTCCTTAATGTCTCATCAATGTTCCTAATTATATTTATTGATGAAAATGAGAAAATAAAGTCCTGAATAAACAAACACTCTTGAAGTAATTCTTGCCTAATCCCAACATGGATAAACACTGATTGAGAATGCGTCTCCGAGGATGCTGTGAAAAAATTCACAGGCATACCTGAGTAGGAATCTAACCCACAACTTCCTGATGAACAGGTGGGTGTCAAACCACTAGACCACCCAGAGCCAATGGCTGTGGCGGGCTCGATCTGTATAAGAGCAGCAGGTACTGCACAAATATCAAATTAATCATTTTTTTGGTGTTGGGTATAATTGAAATAATCGCCGTCTTATTCCAACATGAATACACATTGATTAACGGTGCGTCTCTAAGATACTCTAGAAAAATTCACAGGTATACTTGGGTAGGAATCAAATGCCTGAGCTCTTGATTAGTACAGTACACAAGTGTCTTACCACTAGATCACCGAGAATCTCAATGACTGTTGTGAAGTTTGATTCACTCCATTTTGGGATAAGGAAAAATAAGACAAACAATTATTATGGAAGTTTTGATTTCATTCTACACAGTCACAGTTAGAGTCGACCAGAAGTAGTACGTCACAGTTTTACGCGTCTTCTTTTTGTTACGTGCGCAACTACCTGTGACGAAACAATTAGCAGACAAGCAAAACTATGATGTACTACTTCCTGTCGACGTGCCCTTCGTCACAATTGACTGAAATAAAAAACACCATATTGATAAAATTGAACTCACTTGTTTGCTGGGTTGTTAACGAGGGCACTAGATATATTTTGATCCATGAAGAACAGTAAGGAGAGACAGAATCCGAGCCCCATGGAGCCAGCAACCATACCGATTGAGATGCCTTCGAACTTGGTGACTTTTAGTGCTTCGCCATCATTATATGTGAACAGGTCGGCTGTTGAAGAAATCAAATCAAAAGACTTAAACTCAGTATACAGAAAAGGTTTCAATAATTTAAATAACAAGATAGCAATGATTGCGATTACTTCTCAGTATATTCCACAACATTTCAAAGAGACTCAAAGGTAGAGTGCAGAAGTGTACAAAAATTGATATAGTCCTTGATTCCCTCAACGTCTCAGTTAGAGGCCCCTTCCTAAAAAGAAAGTATGTAGGATTAAACAGAATATTATCATTTCATATACAATACCATCAATGTAATAAATTCATGGAAAAGGGACACTACTGTGCTTATTGAATTTGGTTGCCCATAGAACAAAGGATAGCATTCAAAATTTTGTTGCTCACCTACAGAGCACTTAACGGTCAGGCCCCCTATTACTTGTCTGAATTAGTATCGTTTAAGTCGAACAAATATTCCCACAATTTACGAAGTAGACAGGACAAACTTATTCTTAAACTACCATATCTTAAACAAAAGTGAGACTTGGTGACTGCGCCTTCAGCTGTGCTGCTCCAAAACTTTGGAACAAATTGCCAATAGAAATAAGATCATCTCCATCTGTAGATATTTTTAAAAACTTGTTGAAAACTCATTTATTTCTTGAAACTTTTCAATGATATATTGTACCTTACGCATTATTTTTGTAACAATATCCACAGACCCTAACATCACAGCGCAGTAGAGTATATCCATATAGTGACTGCGCTATATTATTACTGATAATGGACTTACTTACAAAAAGTTGGATGTGCACAAGTGTATTACTATTTGATGAGGCCTTTTCCTGTTAAAATTTTATTTTATTGGATCTGCAAGAGCTCAATACACCAATACAAATGTTATTGGGCTTGGAGATTCTTTGAAGCTTTTTTTCTTTTCATTTTCCAAATTTATGCTGAAAGAGGCCATTCCTTAAGTATATACCGGAAAATCAAAGGCTCCAATCCATTATAAAAAAAATTATTATCACTGTTTCCAATGTATAGTGATCATACCTTTGGTACTTCTGAAGACATATGACCCAACAAAGGACATGATGAGAACTGCGACAGGCAGGGCATAGTCTGCTAGAGCTTCTCTCTTGCTTGCATCGAGGAAAGGACTGTAAAGAAAACAACACGAGGAAAAGTTGATTAGGTTATGATTGCATGAAATAGAGATTAAATTTGATCATTTACTGGATGGAAATTCAGAAAGAAATGTCTCATTTAGTTCTCCTTTTCTCCCCTTGATTGCGAGCCAACATTTTGCTGCTGCCTTCCTCGAGGCGGGCGGAGTTACCTGGTATTTAGGACTTTAGAAGTGTTAATAAATTTGTGGTGGAATCAGTATTGCTTTCCATCTATCTATCTATCTATCTATCTATCTATCTATCTATCTACTACCGTAAGGTGGACCTGTGCGCTTGTAAGTAGCCACCATTATCATTGTTATTATCTACTAGTATCAATCTTTCTTTTTTATCTATTCATCCTTCCATCTCTCCATTATTGTGACCTTCTGTCAATCCAAACTTACCTCTTAGTGAAGTTGTACAGCGTTACACCAAGCCAGAGCGTGCCCAGCATCAGAAGGTAAAGGATACTGGAATCTCTGTGGCACTCGGGGTCGGAAGCAGCCAGAGTGGAGGAGATTTGGGTGGAGATATTGCTGAGGAGTGTGGTGGTGAGGTCGGTATTGCTATCTATCTATCTATCTATCTATCTATCTATCTATCTATCTATCTATCTATCTAACTATCTATTTATCCTCTATCTATCTATCTATCTATAGTTCTTTCTTTCTATCTTTCTATCTATCTATCTATCATTTTGATCTATCCTTCTATGTCTCCATCCTACATTCTGTCAATCTAAACTCACCTCTTTGTGAAGTTCTACAGCGTTACACAGTGCCAGAGCGTGCCCAGCCTGAGAAGAAGACTACCAACCTACCTACATTTGTATAGATCTATCTATCCTTCCATCCTACAATTTCTTAACCTTCTTTAAATCCAAAATCACCTATTAGTGAAGTTGTACAGTGTTACACCAAGCCAGAGCGTGCCCAGCATCAGAAGAAGGTAAAGGATACTGGAATCTCTGTGGCACTCGGGGTCGGAAGCAGCCAGAGTGGAGGAGATTTGGGTGGAGATATTGCTGAGGAGTGTGGTGGTGGGGTCGGTATTGCTATCGGTGTAGTTGTAGGTTGCTATGGACGGTACTGCGGTGGTGGCGGCTGCTATTCCGGTGCATTCGCTTGCGTGGTAGTGCTTATCGAACTCTGCAACGAAATGAGAGATCAAACAAAGCATGTTTTAGACCAATAAATGCAGGGGAGAAAAGTATGTCACATCATAAATAACTGAAATACATATGGCTCTAAAAAAATTCTAACAAAAATTTCTGTTTACAAAAATATATATGCAATGATTATACATTGTAGAAATATGGGACCCCCTACCCTTACCAATGGTGCCATGCTAATTCAGGCTAAAGATCTGTATTCCAATTACAAAGGAAGGTGGAACTCAAATTTATTTCCTTTTTTAGATTGCGTAGATGCTTTTTGAGATTCACAAAACTACACTGTAGAAAGTGAATTCAAACAAAAATGATGACAAACAGATTCATTATCTATATTACTTAGCTTTATGAGTTGGATGTGCTATTATTTCAATATATTTGTTTGAATTTTACTCATAGAATTGTCAAAAATCTAGTGATCTATGTCACTAGAATACTGTAGATAACACCAGAGAATATATTATATAATAATGCTAGCTTGATTTTTAACACTTTGTACAAAATATCACAGTTTTGCGTGTCCAAACAGAATGTCTTGACTGTGTCAAAATCAATCTAAGACTTTTTACAAATACTTTTTACTCACCAGCAGCTAAATCCTTAAACGCATCAACACAAAACGCTATTGAAACAAATAGAGAGAAAATCTCCTCTGTTGATCTGAGAAAAAAAGCGATAGAAATAAAAAAAGAAAATTGGAAGTGGTGAAAAGAAAAACAAATAAGCGATGATGCTGCTGCATCCACCTTATGGAGGTGGAGGCATAAAATTACCTAAGAGAGGAATCAGTAAAATTAGCACTAATTTTATTATTTACGAGATAACCACATGACCCTCTCTCGTCCATTTTGCTTTGTTCCCTAACAAACGCAAGAACCGTAAATCTATTAAACAGAAACTTTTCCCTACGAGCAACCCCCCC
>BQKZ01002080.1:8343-29130 GCA_036244855.1 Temnopleurus reevesii
TGGTTTCTAACTGGAAATATTGAACTGGTTTCTAACTGGAAATGTTCAACTGGTTTCCAACTGGAAATATTCAACTGGTTTCAACTGGAACCAGTTGTTCCAATTTCCATATTGAAACCAGTTACCAACTGGTTTTGCTCTAACTGGAACCAACTGGATTTTCGACCTGGGTACTCCAAATAATGGTGTTGCAGTTCAGACCCCAAGACTGGGTAGGTAAAATAATCTCGATTTCGTCACCGCTGGTTGCAAAGACGCTACGCATGCGCAATAAACAGCGATACTGCACCGGAAGTATACTACCTTTAAACTCACTTGTTTACTTCCGGAAGAAAAGGTCATTTCGGTAAAATCAAAATGGACGAAAACAATACCGCTTTTAGAGTAAGTAGCGTGAGATAAACTATATTTTTAAGCTGTATGAATTTGAGGAAATATGTTGAAAGTTGAATGTTGATATAAAGTAGTTTTCATAGCATCCATTTTTAGTGATATCTGGCTAAATTATATGTTCTTTGCAGCTTTGTTACCTGTTCAAACATCAACGGGCCATGATCAGAATTGTATGCCCGTGACGTGAGTCTCCACCCTTGCCAAGATACGCAGACCGTCGCTCCCCGGGGCCAGTCCGAGGCCGAGGCGGGAGATGAATCCGGCTAGCTGCGAGACTCTCGCGCGGTGCTCGGAGATGGGCGGGGCCGGGTGAGCTGAGACTGAGTGAATGATATTTGGCGAGACTGATGAAGGGTTTAAGAAAAATTACATTGGCAGTATCCTTCACCAGAGATGATATCGGATTGGAACTTTTTTTTGTTTGCATTCTCCTTAAGTAGTCCACCCCTCCGTTCACTTGCGTTCAATTACTCAGTCAAGCCAAGGGTCAAGTTTCGCCCTTTTGGCTTTTTTTTTTGCGTAAATGATATTTTGCCCGCTGCAATTGCGCTATGCGCTCCCTGTAGAAAAATCAGAGAAATAGTTATATTGCCTACGTGGCTCAAATAAAACACGTGGACTATTTTTCGATGAATTAAAATTACTCATTTAACGGGAAAATTTATAGAAATCGTTTTACCTTTGACGTTTTTATTCAAATATGGTCTTCTTCTTGCTTGTCGTGCATATTTTACTCGGTTGTAATAATAGGCAAATTCAAAACTATGTGAGATATAACAGTTAACACCCCCACCCCTATCATAAATATCTTCTCAAATACGGGGAAAGATAAGAACAAATTTAAGATTAGAAGATTTTCAGAATTGAACCTAAATCATTGGGCGCAACGGTCAGTTTTACGCGCTAAATCTTGTGGGCGTGGTCAACTAGGCAAAAGATAAGAAGAAAGTTAGGAAGAAAGATAAGAACGTTTTCAGAATACCGATTTAGGAAAGTGACGTAGATAAGAACGAATTTAAGATAAGAATGATTTCAGAATACGGCTCCAGGTCTTAAATTGTGCATCATATGGCTGGATAGGATGCAATACTAGTAAAATTAGCACTGTTCAATACAGCTTTGCATTTACTTTAGTGATGTTCCTGTAGGTTGTATAAACTATAGTATAGGCCTAGGAGCTTTATGCTTATCAATTACATTATCCAGATCCAGATAATGAATGTGGTTCTGAGTCTGACGTGATTTATGGTTTGGTCTATTGCCTTTTAAATGATTTTCAATGCCTTTTTGTCAATATGCTATAAAGACAATGGACTCTAGCAAGATAATGATAACATGAGACAAAGATTTCATGCAAGGAAAACCCTTGGGTCCATTTCTAATCTTACTGGAACATGCAAAAAGGTTTATAAAGAGTTTATTTTTTTTTTATCTTGACAGAGATCTAACAGCAGACTGTCGATGCTGGACAAATCTTTGGAGAGACGGAGAGTCAACAAAGAACATAATAGTAACTTCAGAGCAGGCTATGTGGCAGTCCATGAAGAACACCTGCATAAGACGGGCCTACGAGGGCGCAAGAGATTCATTGCCTATTTTCTTTTGTTCTTGATTTATGCTGTGGCATTGGCTAATCTTGCGGTAATTTTTTTCTTACTAAATGTTTTTCTTTCATCATTAAAGATTAAATTCATGTAACAAAAGTTTGAATGGAGAGAAGTTATTACTATGTACAAAATGTAATGTGAGAAAAATAGTAGCAAAATCTAATCACATACAAAGTGAGCGATTCAAATTGTTAAACTTTTAACTAGTACAGAACTACGTTATGAAATTTCCCTTGTCAATGCAAGTCTTGTGTATTGTTTTCAACATCTGTCTCAACAATCTGTGCAAGTACTAGATTATTAACTTTAGTGTCAGCCTGGCGGCGGCCACTGCATGCTGTCCACGTTTCTTCTTTTGAAGTGCAATTGTTTTTTATCAGGTGGGCGGGTGTTTTGTCGTTGTGCGTTTGGCGGGAGGGCGTGCATGGGGTTTGAGGGCATTGCGAAAGTGGTCTGTTGTATTTTGCAAGAGTGATGTAATTTGACATGTTGAAATGTTTGTTCTGTTTTTATGATTGTTGAAAGGAAATGTTATGATTATGTTAAAGAAATGACGACAGAAAATAAGAATAAAGACACCTGATAAGGTTGAAAGAAAAAAAACTTTAGTATCACAGATTTGCAGACTATCTTCCATTATCTGAGGTAGGGAAAATCTAATGACGATGTTTCTTTCTTCACAGTTGACAGTACTGATCGTGTTGGTGCTACGCCTTGATCAGAATGGTTCTGACATCATGGAGTTTCTATCCGATGGAGGAGTGAAATACAAGACGGAGGTGAGGGCTGAGAGGGTCCTGTCGGATACGGGAGAGTTTGGTGGTTACAGAGGACAGGATTTAGAGATACTTGGTGATGGACAGCCGGTAAGTCTTTCCTATTTGTCTTACTTACAATTGTTTTGATTGACTGTTAGCAGATGTCTGAAATAGTTTTAGTTTAGATTAGTTTGGATTTAGTTTTTTTTAATCATTATTATTATTATTATTATTATTATTGTCTACTGTTTGAGTTAACTTTTTGTTCTCTTTAACCTAAACATTTTAATATCATTTAACCACAATTGTCATTTGGGGTTGCTCTTTTACAAGTTGAAAAATTGTCAAGCCATTGCGGCATACTTTTTAACATTGCACTTTTAAACTTTGTCAGATTTTTATTCGAAAAATAACTATGAATTGCATTGAATTAAGATCAAAATCTTTAACATCCAATATTTTTGTCCAGTCCCATAGAAGTATGTTGCTCAGATATATGTTCCTCTTTGTTAAACATTTTTTTGGAAATGAGGGATTTTGAAGAAAGGTCTTTTCTTCATTATCTTGATAAATAAATAGCTCTCTCTTAAGTTAATCCACAAAATTCTTCAACCCAATTTCATTTTCAAAGAGTAGAGCAAGCTTTTCATAAATGCACTCATGCCTACTTATCTGTATACTGTATACACCTTTCTTATTATTGTTGAAGTTTTAGAGCAATGCATTTCTGTCATGTGTTTTCATCATAACCATGCAAAAGCTATGACTGAATCTTATTTCTATGAAGTGCTCGCTCAGTTCAATCCCAATTTTGTTTTCTCATCCTATTTTCAGGTAAAACTGCAACACATGATTGGGCATGGTTCATCTGGTAAGTTTAATATAAATTATTCTCATTTTAGATCCTTTGTGAAATAGCTTGGATTTTAGACCATGGTTAGACCAAATAGAAAATTTGCATTCACTTAACATTTTCCTGAAATTTGCATATGTGTCGGCTTATGTTCCTGTTTTTTTTATATTGGAAGACAGAGGAATTGATTACTGATATATATTTAAGAAAGAAATGTTAACATGGTTCAAATCACTAAAAAAAAACATTGAAAGAATTCAAATTCTATTTCTCAAATGCTGGATACAGTATGTCTTCCTTTCCTAATATCTGCTCACTAGCAATATCATTCTGTTTTTACTTAAAACAATTATACTATCTTTACATTATTTACCACACTCCCTTTCACACAGTTGTATTCGACGGCGCTGAAACAACAATGGTTTCACAAGAAGGTCTTCATATCATCGATCCACTCACCAGCAATACCATTCTGCATACAGCCAATGACAGTGGTATACCATCACCAACCGGTATGAAACAGCTCATAACTACACAAGTTATTACATCTAAGGTAAGAATAATGATGATGAAAGCTGATGATATGTTTATTCCTGGCAGCTTAGGCATCCCGGTTTGTCTAACTATAGAGTAGGGACTTACTCATGAATATTCTAACATGCGAGTAGGAGCCCCTTGTATATCTATGAATGAATTATAATAATTTGACCTCTTGCTGTCATGTGACTTTTCGCTGATGTTCGCTGTTATTTGTGTAATGCACACAATAGACTTGAAAATAGTATGTATTAATCAGACCATCAAATTATTCATGAGCTCATGAATTATGCAACCGTGCTGTACAAGCCATTCACATGTCCACAGAACTTACATAACAAGCTCACGTTATAACAAGGTAATTTTCCTGGTCCCATCTCTTTGTATTTCATTGTATTTTGACCCTGATATAACAAGGTTTCAATATAAAGAGGGAATTCCGCTGGTTCCAACCACCTCGTTATAACAAGGTTAGACTGTACTCTCATAGGATTTTGTTAAGTTCTTCCCCCATAGATAGGCATTTCAAGTTTTCCCATAATGTTGTACTGTGGTCTTGCATGTCCGTACTGCCATTTCTCACCGGGTAATTTGAAATAAGGATTTGTAACCGCTTGAGATAAAGTGTGAATATCTAGAATAAGCAGAAATATACCCATTTACAAACAATTATGATAAATTGAGAGAATAAAAGGCACTAAAGAAATTAAATGAAAAGGTCAAAATACAGAATTAAGACGAAAGTGAAAAGCAAATGAAAAGACCAAAAGAGAATGATGAAAATGATTATTAGAGGAAGAGATATGAAGCTAAATATCCAGACAAAGAGAGGGTGAATATGAACATTTTTGCTGTAGTTGAGAATTATTATTAATGTGAAAATCTTTAATGCAATATGGAAATGTATGAGGACTAAACAGATAAATTTGTAACAAATTCCTAAAATGCTTCACTACTTGTAAAATAGCTTTTGTAAAGAAATAAAAAATTTTAAGGGAATTGCCAAGACATTTGTAAACTATTGTCTCCATCTGTACGTACGCAGAAATGCCAACCATTCTGGAATATGCATGAGGCGAATTTTCATATAAATTAAAGGCTCTCATCACAAGTGCATGACTTAGACTATGTTTATTGTTTTCGTGTTTACACTTTTTTTTGTTCAGCTGTTGCATATTCACATTTTGACCTCAAGCAAATTTTACAATGGTTAGCATCTCTACAGATAATCAACCATTCATGTCTTTCCCTCATTTTTGTCTAAGGTGACCCCTGGTATTGGCGATGACCTGACGATGACGAGTGACCAGGATTTGACTGTACAGGGTAACGAAGGATTGACCATCACTGCTGAAGAAATTTACATGTCTGGATCAAATGTCATCTTAAATGCAGTAAGTTATTGCTCTCACGCAATATCCATTCTTTGTATTATAATCTTTAAATTTTTGGTGTTAAAGTTTGCATGACCTGAAAGTTTTGATGGAGATTTTTAGAGTCAGATGCCAAATTGATCTGTTAATTTTTTATTATGCCATTGTTGCCGCAAGATGGTGCCGGAGGCATTATGACTTTTATGTCATTTGTGTGTACAGTTTTACAATACAGCCAAATGTGTCAATGACCACCTGCTTTATATAGTTGTCATATGACTTCTTTCTACTTAATATTGGGTTCATAGAATCTG
Organism: Temnopleurus reevesii; assembly: GCA_036244855.1. Classification (NCBI taxonomy): domain Eukaryota; kingdom Metazoa; phylum Echinodermata; class Echinoidea; order Temnopleuroida; family Temnopleuridae; genus Temnopleurus; species Temnopleurus reevesii. The sequence goes on from BQKZ01002080.1 coordinate 14,179, forward strand.
TCTAGAGAGGCTAGTGTAATGGCTACTTTATTTTGATTCCTGCTATTTGATAGACTAGTCCTCCAGAGAATGTATGGGATATGATCGGAAAAATCTCTGAGTACTTTAGGCATAACAATTACTCACATTTTTAATGTATGAATGTATGGATGTATTAATTTTCAAGTGCCATGATGCTTTTTGAGGTAGCATACTTTCCTTTTATTGGTCCTATTCTGAGCTGTGAGAAAGATTCATTAGACTGCTTGTTTATGATATTGGTTCTTATTTCAACAACTCCAAGATAGTGTCAATCAGTCATGTAAATCATGATCTTTTCTTCCAGTTCCACTGTATTGTAGTATCTCTTGTTAGTATTCGTGCATACATGCGACCATGTTCCAGATTTTTAGAATATTTTAATGCCATTTTCTGATCTTTCCTCTTTCTTTTCCCCTTTACCGCAGCTCAATACATTGTCCCTGGAGGGAGGCACAGATGGAGGTATCTACATCAATACTACCCTCTTACCAAGAAAGAGCACCGCCGGTTCAAGTAGTCCCGGCATAGGGCACACCCTTTGTGTGTGTGGCGGTACCGGTAAAGTTTTTCAGGTTGTATCTCCACCAGGCCTGGCAAACCCATGTGGAAAACTTACAACTAATCCATGTGTGTAGTATACCTTTATCTTCAGTGAAAGTGGAACCGTCATAAGGCACACCATATGTCTACATAGCGTTATGGTAGAGTTTTCCAAGTAGTAGCAGCGCCAGGCTAGGCCACTTTGTGCTGAAAACTCTCAACCAATCCATATGCTAAGTATTACTGCACAATCAGTAAAAATGGAACTGAAATAGGACACACACAGTATGTGCCAGGCTGGACTGACTCATGTGGAAAGTCACAACTATTCTCTTTTTTTAGTAACCATGCAAATGTCAGTAAGAGTGGAAGCAAAGTCACTTCAGTAGTCCCGAAATCCGCCAGGATTGTAGGGGTGCTTCATGACAGGTGAACAACTGACCAGCTATAAAAAAGTAGAGCTTTTGTACCTTCAGAGTTTCCCAGATTACAGGTCATCCAGACATGGCTTATCTATGTGGAAAACTCATAACAATATTTAAGTATTTCTCTAACTCCAGTAAAGTTGTAGCTTAGGTTGGGCACGCCCTCAATGCTTGTAGTGGTGCGTTCAAAGTTTCCTCGGAGGCAGCTCTCCCAGGCTAAGCTAGTTCATCTTGCACATTGATAAACACTGTATTTATTCTCTCTGCAGTGCCAATAAAGTTACAGTTGCCTTTTGCTAGCAAGGATCTATTTGACTTTTTTTTTTTATAAATTATCCAGTGAAGTTAAGCTCTTTTCTTGCCATGCACTAGAGAAATATAGTCTACCTTGCCCAAGTCAACCATGCGTAATTCAAATAAACGCTGGCCTAAGTTGAAGGTCTTTTCAACACCTCTTTTTTAATTCTATTCCTTTTACCCCTCAAAGCAACTTATTTTCTAAATCAAATCCATTTCTTTAGTCCCAGCAGATTCGACTTTGGCAAGGTTGACTCTATCTTTTGTCTGAAGATGTTTTTAAAGGCAACTCTTCCTATAAAGTTAAATCTCCTTGAATACCAGAACTTAGATCAGAAATTTGTGAGACAGTATAAGGTTGACAATAGTATCTGAACAAATGCAATATTCATTTTCTGAATATTGCTGTGATAGAAGTACATGTACTTGAAATAGAACATATGGCTGAATGGGAAAAGTATGGAGAATAGCAGATTAAGTATTCTTATTAAGTATTCAAATATTTGTTTGACAGATTGCTGTGTATATTAAACTTATTTGCCACCAGTATTCAGCTCGTAATCTTTCCATAGCTGTGTTACAAACATCAGGGGACAATTCCAAATTGATTGTACTTTCTAATTTCTAAGATGAAGTAGAAATCCCAGGATAATAAGGTGCTTGGGACCTTACGTCCCAAGTTGTAATAGCAGAAATCTTGTTTTATCAAAGTTTAAAAACATACCAATCAATTATAAAGATCTGTGACCAGATTGTTACCTCTTTAATAGAGGTTGTTATTTTCTAAAGCTGTTCCAATCCCTGAGCAGGAATCTACAAACGACTGATGATTCTTTCCCTTAACTCGATAACAATTTCTGGTGCTGAAGCGTACCTGAGAAATGGTCATCAGTCTTTCATAGAGTCATGCATAAATCTACAAACAGCTTTATGAAACACAACCCAGATCTCTTTACTTTGAGTTTCCACTCATTTGTTATAAATGGGTCTGATATAATGTGATTGTGTAAAATCTGACAGCATTAAGTAATTTTTAATCATGCTTTTGTCCATGACCTTTTGCACATAAAATTATGTAATTTAAGACATATTTAATTTGGTTTCTCTATTTCATGAAACATGTGCTCTAGAAACAAAGCATAGGTGTCAACCTTCCAAAATAGGCATGAGGATAGAAATTAAAAGTTTAATCATTATCAAAAAGCTGAACTAAATATTTACTCATGAGAGAAAGCGTATATGAAGTTCTTACAGCGGTTCTGGCGATTCACAGTTCATTTTCCATCCTCTTGTATATTGTGGAAGGTTGGCATATTTGAAAAAAATGTTTCACTGTTCCACAGAATGTGTATGTAATTTTCACCTTGTCTCATTGTATTTAGTAATATGGACAGTGACTACATTATGCTTTTTAGGCAGTTAAATTTAGTTATTTATTTATTGTTATTTTTCTCTGAAAAAAATGTTCTGCTATATGTATATTCATATACAACAGACTGAGTATGTAATTTGGACCTTGTCTAATTGTATGTAAGGTGAAACCTCTTTATAAGGAAGTCCTTGGGACCATGAAAATTACCTTGTTATGTCAGGTTCCTCACTATATCAGGGTAAAAGAACAAAGAACTATACAGAGCTGGGACCAATAAAATCACCTTGCTATAACAGGTATCTCGCTATATCCGACCTCTTTATAAAGAGGTTCCACTGTATTTTAGTACCATAGACAGTGACTAGAGTATGCTATTTAGGCAGCCCAAATTAATTATATTTTTATTGGTATTTCTCTCTGAAAAATGTATTGCTTTAAGCGTATTCATTCACAACAGAATTGGTATGTAATTTGCACCTTGTTGAATTTCATTTAGTACTATGGATAGTGACTACACAATGCTTTCTAGGCAGTCAAATTTAGTTATTTATTCATTGTTATTTCTCTCTGGAAAAAAAATGTTCTGCTATAAGTGTATTGATATACAACATAATCAGTATGTAATTCACACCTTGTCTAATTGTTAGTACTATGGACAGTTAACACAGTATGCTTTTTAGGCATTCAAATTTACTTATTTATTTGTTCATATTTATTGCTGTAGCTTGTAATTGAAATGTGCAATATGTTTTTGTACTACAGTTGTATTCATATTTGCTATTTACAATTTATTACAATGTAATAAAACTTTTTAAAGTGCACTTGCTGGTGTTTGCTTTTGTTTTGATGCTGTTTTATCATTACTTTTATGCTATGATTAAGTTATATCATTTTAAATCTTAAGCAGTATTAAGAATAAAACTAAAAGTAAAAGTTAGTTCATGCTTTATAATAAATGTTGATAATAAAACGTATTTATTACATATATATTCAAAACAGGTACAATTTACTCTTAATGCTCCAATAAATATACATAATCAAGGTTGGCCATCAAGTAACAAATTCCTTACTTTAATACGATGGAAATTTCATTTATTGTGATGTGATAGTTAATTTGTAAAGTTTATTTCTTTGTATAATTAGCCAGAGTCATATTACATAAAAAGTTGCATTTGAACAAAAAATTCAGAAAAATGAACAGCATTCCATTCTCTCCAAATAAGGAACGCATATTTATGATTTTCAGGAATTTTCTGAAATGTGGTTAAATGCAACTTTTTATAAATTTGGGCCCTATTCCAGCAACAGCTTAAAAAAGAGGGTCATATGAGTAATAGCCAGCTATTTGTAGAAAATATAGCTCCCCCCTAAATCTACTTTTCTTCCTGAATTTGATACAACCCTAGGAAGTACAATCTAGGGGGCGTTTCATGAAGGATGTCGCCAGCAACAATTAGACTGACTAATTCAATGTAATTCTTGATTTTCATTGATGAAAAGTACAATCGCACAATGTTTCTGTGGTAACAGTCAGAAAATGACTGATTTTCGCTGGTGACAAGCTTCATAAAATGCCCTCCAGATATTTGACAGGAATTAACTATGAAATATGTTACTGTTCACAACTCTGAGTGAATAGCGAATCATACATGGACGGAAATTAATTATTATCACCATATACCACAAAATGTGAAGTGAAGTAGCATGTTCTTGACAAAAGTTCTGGTAAAATGCATCCTTTATGTATCTTCAGAGCTATTGTAATAAGTTTTACAAGGTCTATTGTTATTGTCAACATCACTATCTTCACTGAGCAGTGTGATTCCAAGCTTCTTGCTCCATCTCTGAGTTGAGCTCAGCGAATTGCAAAGAGTGGAATCGTACATGCCTAAATATCACAAATTCTGGCTCTTAACAAACGTTTGCAATAAATGAGAATTTATCATGATGACAAATTAACTCTTTTTTCAGAATTTCTCGTCAAAAGTGGACAGAATCAAATTCCTTGTGTCTCAGACACACATTCAATAACAGCACAGAGCGATGCAACTGCAAAGTTTGTTGGAACACCCCATCAATATTTGTCGAAAATCCAATGGTGTGTCAACATCTCAGATGAGTTCTGTTTTTCTTGTCATCAAAAATTGACGAAGTCATATTCTCTGGTCATCCTTAATGTGACAGTCAAGAGTCCTTTGTCTCCATCCCACTTTGCTTTCCCATTCTTGCTGTCCACCGGATGAGGTAGATGAAGACCAAGTTTGCTGAAAAAAGAATAAAGAAAGATTACAAATGGTAAATTTGAAAGTATTTTGGAATTATAAGTCATCATAAATATTTTAAGACATAATAAAATGGATCTTGTTCCTGAGAAATAATTATGGAGAAGAGTATGATCTTACTTCATTCATAACTCAAGATATTCAAAATTTCATAATCTTGGAATTTATATTCATATTGAACACAACATACACTGTACATTGATTTGAATGAGAGTATAGAGATTTATCACAAGAAAGGAATAAAACCTCAACTTATTCAGTTTTGTTCTGCATATGAATAGGGGGAAATATGGGAGCGAATGGTCAGAGAACAGAATCTGATTAAATAGCTTGAATTTCATGTTTAACCTGAATAGATCAGGAGCGACTAAAGGTACAAATCACAACCTGTCCTCAAATTTCTCTCATTTACAGTTCATCGAAATTGACACTATGACACGTGTGATTTTCATCAATTCAGTATGCTTACTGGTTTGGTGTTCTGCAATCTAGAAATTTATCTTTCACGTCTAGTTCCACATCTGCATACTGGACACCTGGCAGCTTGATTTTGACCTAAAAAGAAATATTAATAAAAAAAAAGGAAAAAAAAAAGAATGAACATGGAAAATGCAAAAAAGAACTAAATGGAAAAAATTTGAAGTTTTGGTGGTGCTGATGATGATGATGATATAATGAATAAAATGACAATCAGAATGTAATGACATATATATGTAACCTCCTACATCTAAAATGTCTATGTGATGATGGTGGTGATGATGATAATGATGATGATGAAGATGATTTGTATGGGGATGGTGATGACCATGATCAAAATAACCACGATGATTATAATGATGATGGGGATGATCATGAAATATCTAGTTTACAGAATCTGCTTAAGCAAAATACGAAATTCTGCAAACACTAAGTACATGCAGCAGAACAGCATATGAAGGCTTGCACAACATTATACCCAAGGGATATAAGTTTCTTGTACAGTCAAACCTCTTTATAAAGAGCACTGATATAACGAGATCTTTTTATAACAAGGTAGATTTCCTGGTCCCATCTCTTTGCATTTTATTGTATTTTGGCCCTGATATAACAAGGTTTCGATATAAAGAGATAATTTCTCTGGTCCCAAGGACCTCATTATGACAAGGTTTGACTGTACCAACATTCGGGTTCCTCTGAAACAAATAATGGCCTGCATAGGATATTTTTTTGGGGGGGATCAAAGTTAACGCAAATCAACATTCTCCATCAAATATAGCAAATAGCAGGAATGCTCAGGTATATTATGTTTTACAGTATACATGTAAAGACAACAATAGAGTACAGTAAAATACACTTTTTTACCACAAGGTCTTCACATGATGCTGTAGCAGGTGTCTTTCTACCCATTTGTAAGAACATGTCTTCAGAGGAAACGTCTTGCTTGAAGATGAGGTCATACCTAAAAAGGATAGACAGCAACAACAACAAACGATTAAAAGTCACATTCAAGACCATCTGTTAAGAACTGGCTATCTTGATAACTACTTTAATCTCTTTGGACCACAAAATATATTTGACCGATTTACAAGAGATGCATGTTTTGTATGTAAAGTTGATTTACAAAATTATTCCCTCTCTGTGATTGTAAAGTGATTGACAGATTAGACTTAGGCAGAGTGAGTGTACATGTACATGTAATCTCACGGACCTTTCCAGAATGAACTCAGAAATTTAAATGTCCTTGGCACCAATCACAAACACACATACTGATTCAGACAAAAAAGAGACTATGTTAGAAAAGAAAAGACTTAGGCCCGGGTGAAAACAATGAAGGACTAAGAAAATGAAGACAAGTCATGCTTACTCTGGCTCTGGTCGAGGGTCATAGATGTCCTCAAACTCTGCTCCTTCAGGGACGGCCTCGGAATCCCAGATGTCCTTTTCATTTCCTGAATTTTTACTTACACTAGCTGTGAATGGCATAAAATAAAATATCAATAACTAATCATTTGTTCAAAGAGCATTTCACTCAGAAAGTAAACATTAGTGAAGAGAACATGCAAGATTTTCGGGGTGCTATTTTCAATTCTCACTAAATGCTCAAGGTGCTTTAAATATTGGGTTGCGAAATACAAAATAGAAGATATCAACTTATGTTTCTCTTTTGTATATCTCTAAATACAGACCATGATCATTGTCAGATGACCTGAAATGGACAAAGAGATAGTGTTCTTATTAACACATTTCAACAATTGGGTATGTAACTGTATAAAACATTTTGACACATCTCCATATATTACCCAAACATTTTTGTTACCATAATACCTATCTGCTGACCCTAATAATAACAATAAAAAAAGGCCAAGAAGTTTTCCTTGCAATGATTAACAGATATATATATCCAGGCAATGAAGCTGTCTCAACTCCTAAAAACTTTAGCATTTTTAATTTTTTTTTTTAAACTGTTGTTATGTTGAAAGCAAATAGAAATGAAATTCAATGATTTAGGGGAGGAGATAAAAATAGACCTGGGCTGTGTTTCATAAAACTGTTTGTACAGGTACGTACTCAATACCCTTGGTGCGTAATCATACTTTGGAAAGGGTCATTAAATTAGTTGTTTGTAGAATTGTGCATATCTACAAACAGCTTCATGAAACACAAACCTGCTCTAAGGAGCCGGCTGTAAATTTGATACTTTAAAACTACCTTACGAGAAGTAATAAGTAACTCACCTTTAGTTGGTTCAGTTTTCTTTGCAGGCCCTATTGAACCAGGCCCAAGAGAAGCTTTCTGGGTAGATAACTGAAAGGCAACAAATAAATAAATGTGCTCAGTTTTTCTCTTCTACAAATACAGTATACAGAGATCTTGAAAGATCAAAGATATTTTTCTGCAAAATAATATTACATCTGACGAAAAGATTTAAACTAAACTTAGTATGAGAATCACAAATTGGACAGTTGAGGTGCAAGATAACCAATAACAAATTCATGTCTCCTTTAAAGGGATGCTCTAATTCTAAACTACTGGTAATATTTCATGAAAGAAATGCCATTCTTACTAACATGATAAAAATAGAGAAGCCAAAGATACATAATTTGTGATAAGCGCATTACAAATGCTGGAATCTATTATTATTATTAAAGCTAAAATATGATTTTAAATTACAAGGGATTAGGTGAATACATCCCCTTCCTTTGATTTTTGACTGCTGGACAAACGGGAAAATCTAGTCCCCACCTACCCTTAGAATCATGGAACAGAAATGATAACCATTGCAGAATATTCATTTCAAGGGTAATTAGTCATCTCAAGGGTAATTACAAGGCAAATTAGAACCATACATTTCCCTGATGAGAAAAAACCTTTCAATGTAACCATTTTGCTCAGTCATTCGATTAGGAAGGAAACACTGAACACACAAACACATCTACGCAATACTATATATTTTTCATTACTCCCCTTCAAAAACTCTTAAATAGGGATAATTACAACTGCATGCCTACGAAAAACCCAACATATTTTCCCCGACTTAAAGGGCCTTTTCTCAAAGAATATTCTCCCGATTTAAAGTGGTCTCAGAAAATAGGGAACAAGCATATTGCATGGTTGACTTAGTGAGTGGGGTGGGGAATAGCTTGTTACCTGGTCATCATCATCACTCTCAGCTTCCTTCCCATCTTGGAGCAGGTTGGCAAGTGCCGTGATGTTTGCACCCATAAACTCCATAATCTTCAGTTATGACTGTGATCCACTCCTCCTGGCTAGCTACAAAGATCAAGACATGTTTGATGAGAATCATTAATCTACATAATATAGCCCCATCCATGATAATGCCATAAATGCTATAGATCAGAGGCAATAAACTCTTCACATGAGAAACTAGAGCCTAGTCTAGAGCCTAGAGGCAGTGCAGCTTGCATTGTATTCCAGCCTTCCACAACTCCACGGTGTCACGAGTGCGAGCTGTGCCGCAGCTCTGGGCACGGCAGCGGCGCTCAACACCGCTGCACCACTGTGATGTCGATTGACATAACAATAATTCCACCCTGTTTTACGTCCTTAGGTACAATATTTCAAATTACAATTGTTTCTTAAATTATGAATATTAGATATGAAGAGAAAATTTGACTAAATTTTCCATAAGAATGATAGAAATGTTGTATTTTACGTACCAAAACAGACGTGTTGTTCCAAATGTTGGATCCGGCGACGAAGCGATAAACTTCAAAATGTATGACAAGCTGCAATGAATTCCTTCATTTCTGAAGGTTTATTGGAAATTCATGACAGAAGTAAAATTTCAGCAGAGTCTGTCGTGAAAACTTTCTACAATGTCTTTTCATGTTTTCATATATCAAATTTTGTTCATTTAATAAACTTAATAGCTTTGGCAAATCCAAGATTAACACACGCAAAAAGGAAATACGAAATAATTCTGGGCGTTCCATACATGCTGCTATAACAACATACGACGCTAATTGATTGACTTCCACCCCCTCTGTCGGATCCTCCACCACTCTGATGCAAAGCGTTGCGTGCACTGTACTTTATCATGAGGATGCACATGGGCTCGCGGATTAGGCGTTATGGAACCACACACATTCTCTCACCTAGAATGCTGAATTATTTTGACATTATAGGAACTGCTTGCATTCATCCTGAAATAGACCATACAGTCGTCAGATGTTACAAGATTATGTTCAATTATTAATAGTATATGAGAGTTTTAAGCCGTACAATATTAAGCCATATTGTACGGCTTCAATTTTACGCTTGCACAAAGCAGTGACCAGCCTTCTGGTATATGTAAAGATAATAATAATTATATTGGATGGCTTCATTTCATGAAATACCGGGAATATTGCACTCGTTAGGGCCAATATTGCCCTAACTCGTGCAATATTCCCTGGTATCCCATTTATTGCCATCCAATATAATATAATTATTATTGTTGTTAAATATCCCGAGAACTAAACATTGTATTGGTGATCGGGCTATTTCAGTAAATTGTGGAACGAGCTCCCTCTTCAATTACTCCAGCTATCTTTAACAGAAGCATTCAAATCCCAACTTAAAACCTACTTGTTTGTTTCATCATAATACTTCAATACCTCTTTGTGTCCAGTATATTCTTGCTTCCATTTGTATTTTTTGTCTTCATTTACTTATCTATTTCAATTAAAGTGCCATGAGCTCCGAAAGGTGGACCTGTGCGCTATACAAGTAGCCACTATTATTATTATTATTATTATTATAATTCTATTCATCATCATCATCATCATCAACATCATACTGTCATTGTCATCGTAACCATCATCGTCATCATCAACATCATCATCGGCCACCATCAACCCCACTATCGTGATAATTTCCTTCACCACTACCATCTCGTTTGCCATTAATATCTCCATTATTCATCTCTTCTCATCACCACCACCACCATTCCCACCACCATCACTAGCATCCTCTTCATTGTCGTCATTATTACCACCATCACTCGTATCATCATCACCGCCATCAACATCCTTTTCACCTCACCACCAACATTCTCATTATCCACCTCTTCATCAATATCACTATCATCTCCATCATCATCATCATCATCATCATCATCATCAATACTCTCCTCCTCACCACCTCCAACACCATCATCATCGTTCTCAATGCGCTTATTATTATGATCACCATCATAATCACTGACACCATCATTATTTTCATCCAACACCATCATCATCATTGTCATCATCACCACCACCCCCACCATCATCACCACCACCACCATCATCACCATCATAATCACCACCACATTCTCATTACCAGCACCAACATTAACACCACTGCCATCACCACCACGACCACCACCACCAGCATCACCAGAACACTATCCTCTGCTCATCATTTCGGCTGTCAATAAATTACCAAACCGAGGTTCCCCACCCTTTCAAAAATCTTGTAAATAAGGGGGTGGCCATGGGGATCCAAAGGGATAGAGTCTAAATTAAATTCTTGAACCCAATGAAATAATCTATTGATCAATCAATCAATCAATCAATCATTGAATTAATAAATTCGGAATACACCAATGTAATTAAATATCATCCAACTGATTGAATAACCAGTCAATCAACCAATCAACCAATATCAAAATCGATCAGCCAGTCAACCATTAATCATCAACCAAAGTGCCAATGAACTACATGTCATGTATAAAACCAAACATCATCCATCCAATAATTTCATGAATCAAATAACAAACAAATCATTCAACTAAGAATCATTTAAAAGTAAACAATTTTCTTGCAATTAGTTTTTATTCTCTTATATTTTCTTTGATATGACAAGATTTTAATATATCAACATAATTTATCTGGTCCCGAGGACCATATTTAAATAAGGATCCATCATCCAAATATACCACAAAAACACATATCATAGAAAAGTTTGAATACTTAAAATGTGCAGAATTTCAGCACATCAACAATAACATCACAATAGTAACTGTTTGCATACTGATTAGAAGAAAGAAAGTCTCTGAGTGGTGCCAGAATGCTTTCAACAAGTAAAGCTTTGGGGAGGCAAGCTAATGTCCTAAAACAATCCCTAATCCTGCCCTGCCAAAGCAATCCCCAATTCTGCCCTGCCAAAGCTTGGTCTACCCGGTAAAACATTTATTTAAAGGGGTACTATTATGAAAATACAAGTTGATCTGTATTGATGTATTATACCATTATCAATACCCTTTTCACTGAAAGAGAGTCCAAATGTGTTTCATATATTTTATAATATTTTTTCTTCATTTTTATGTTGGCTTAGTTGGGAACGCCCCTAAAAATATCTTTCAAATGTCAATCCTGTTGTGACATCACAAGAGTCAAGTTTGTTCACCTTTCTAAATCAAAAATATTCTATTGTATAATATTAGGCTGAAATAATATTTTAGGAAACAAAATTCAAAAACATGAAATGCAAAATTGATGATTTATACATTTCATTAAGAGCAATATTCCTTTGGAAGTATCAACCCTTTAAAGACCACATTTGTATACTAATAACTCGAAGAAAAGTAACAATATCCGTATCTTTTAATTTTTCTATAAGATACAGCACACAATAAATGCATAATAAATAGGCTCCCGTTTGGGGGCTTGACGGTGGAGTACAAATTTTATGACGAGTAAGGTCATTTTAATTTACCAAACACACTCTCTTATCAAATAATGATTTTTTTTACAGTTATGAACGAGTTGTTTCCGATGTCAATCAATTGACTATGCTTTCTGGCATTATTTTCAGTCACACACACTGCACCTGGATTATTACAGCAGGTCTTCAAATGCAACATATTTTTTTCTGTCCAAGTTTTTTACATTTCCTTCCAAAATTTCAAAATTTGTTTAGTCACATATGCACAAACATAAACTGAATGATTAATAATTTGGCAATGAAGACTCCACTTTGCAAGAAACTAATTAGAGTCAGATATAGATGTATGAAGTTTTAATTCAGAGTATTCATGAACAAAAATTTGTAGTAATATAAGGAACAATAAATAACTCATGTAAATTTAGCTCTTATATTTAACATATTGGTACTGCTGTGACAGTGAAGGTTATGACTTTGACTTGTAGTAGAAAGATTTGCTAATTTGTTATTTTGCTGCATATTTAAAGTTGAAAATTTAAAACGAAACTGGTACCAATTCCTATTATTCCTATTCAAAATTGAAATTTGGGCTCAAAATGAGATGCACAACACAGGATTTTATTGACTTTCTGCAGCATTCTGCTCAATGGCGAGTCTAATGGTCCCTCAGCAAATATCAAACATTTAGTTTACACTTCATAATATTGCGTATTTCTATTACCCTACACGAGATGAAGGCACATTAATGGTACTGGAAATGTCATCTACTCTCTCTCTCATTCTTTCTTGAATCTAATGACCCAGTATAAACATAATCAACAAAACTTTTTAGCACAGCAATATGTAATACAGGATTTTGTTTTCTTCCCTTGCAAACAAAACATATGCAAAAATGGTTTTCCTTTCCAGTGATTAATTGCTATTCATTCATATTGGAAGATAATAAATTATTGTATTTTCAATAAAATAAATAAATACATACTTGTTCTCATGCACACACGTATATTCAATTATTGAGTACTGAAAACGATTGAATTCCAACATTCTCATATCTTAAATATATCACTTATTCCATTTAATGACTAATTAACATAAATTTGCATGGTGCAGATTTTGCATCAGTTTCGGGATTAATGGTCCAAAAATACAGTGGACCTCATTAAAATAGGTTACACCCTGATATAACAAGATTCCTGATATAAAAAGGCAATCTTCATGGTTTTAAGAACCTTGTTCGAAAAAGAGGTTCCATTGTACTTACAATACAGCAAATGAATTAAGGAGTGGGGGTGAGGCGTCTGATTAATCCCTATCCCCGCTGTACCATAAAATGGGGGCGAATAGAGCAGAGGCGAATACAGACAGCATTTTAAAAGACTGTTTAAATCAGCCCTTTTCATATTTCCTTTCATTATTTTACTTTATTTTTTTCCACAGGTTGAAAGGCCTGTGGCAAAGCAGGTTCCACAGAATGATCCATCATATAAGAAAGGTTTCTAAAGGTTTCAAGGTTCCAATCTATCGAGGTGTACCCAAGCAACCGTCTTCAATTTAACATAACAAAAGACGACAAGCAAAATGATACGGCAAGGTGAAGATGAAATTCTAGAAGTAGGTAGAACATTCCCTGAAAACGGACTCTTGCCTCAACTTATGTACACAAGAATCTCACAAAATATTGCTGACAGCTAGCTCCTCTTCATAAAGATTGTAAGAGCAGTCATCGGGCTAAGCTTTGGGTAATTCCATAAACAATGTATATCCGGCCCACTTTATACAGGGTCTTCCCAGCAGCGGATTGAACCTTTGTGTCAACAATCTCCACTTCCTTTCCTAAGTATTGTCTTTTTCATCAAAACTATGATGACATTGCTCCAACTTGTCTGGTCTCTTGTCAACAAAGAACTAAAGGGGAAAAAAAACACAAGCAAGAAAAGAGAATGGACTAGATGAGCACGAATACAAATAAAAACAAAAAATAGAATCAAAACATTGGATCTATATATTATACCCCAAAGCTAAATAGCAATTGATAATGAAAACAAGGCTTTATTCATAATCAATCCTTGTTATTTTGTTTGACATGTTTGTATCATCCTGTCAATCACAAAAGGACCTCGAAACATGAGGATGCTGATTGTAAGTTGGACAGTTTGTTCTCTCCTTTTTATTCTTTAAGCGCCATCCTCTCCCTTACAATGAGAAGCCGGATTCCTCTCAATCAATTATCAGCCTATTGATCGAAGCAAAGTCTGGGTCCCCAGAGATTTGCCATATAAAGTCTCTCTGAGATTCAGTCTGGAAGCTTGTATTTACTTCTTGATGACAGTTTTGAATTAATTTTTTGCTTTTGTTTTTAACCCATCTATTGCCCTTCAAGCCTGATTATGACAGCTACCAATATCAATTTCTTTTAATTCCTACCTTGCCATCTGCAACCGCTCTGAGAGTCATCCCAGGTTGTGTTTCATAAAGCTGTTTGTAGATCTATGCACAACTGTACAAAAGATTGGTGATCCTTTACCAGGTGCTATTTAGCCACAGGAGGTATCATCGAGTACAGGAAAGGATCATCAGTCATTCGTAAAATCATGAGTACCATTAAGCACAGTTTTATGAAACACAACCATGGAAGATTGGACTTCCTCTCACTATGACTTTTTTTCTCTCTGACCGTTCTTATTGTATATTGTATAGCGTGCCCCCCACTCCCCTACAATAAGAATGCAGATTCCTCTCGGTCCTTACCCTATTGATCGAAGCAAATGCCGGTCCAAAACGAGTAGCCATCTGAAGCTTCTCTGAAATCCAACTCGGAAGTCTGTACTTACTTTCTGATGACAGTTCTGCTCCTAATACGTTTTTGATATATCATGCCCCCCCCCCC